>CAIGRH010030044.1:0-17502 GCA_903798295.1 Fraxinus nigra | reverse complement strand
TCAACATTTTTCATAAAAAATTATACCAATCAAACACAATTAATTACAATTCCTAGTAAAATATTTTCTAAGAAAATCAATTCTCTGTAAAATATTTTTTTTCCACTCATTTTTTCACTCTTGCAATCAAATGGACCCTAAGTTTTAAACTTTTTAAATTTAAAAATTATTCTGAAAAAAGGCCCCATTCTATTCCCTATATTTCTTTTTGTAGAACTTGTGAAGTTAATTGGCCATGTACTCGCTCAACACGATTATTTTTTAAGGATCGAGTTGAGCTTATACCTAAACAACTCAACATTTTGTCAAGGTAGATGAGCTAAACTCAACTAGTTGAATACTTGAGATCATTTTGTCAAGTTGGTAAAGCCTATTACTCAAATATTTGAAGAAATACTTGATAACATTACAATCGAGACTCTTGTTGCACAAGACTTAGCCCATGTTTGGTGGTCTTAAAATTTGAAAACATAGTTTCAAATAGTATTTTTTTTTTGGAAAATGTGTAGTTAAAAAGTAAGGAAAAAATTTCGATTTACGTGTAGAATATTTTATTGTATGAATGTGTAATTAAAATAAGTATGAGAATCAAATTAAATTAAAATAAAATAGGGGCTTATATCATTTTGACATTTTTTCTACAGGCCAAAGGTAGATACTCTACTGTTATTGACTCGTACTCCATCAAAATCCGCATCGATGTCTACAATTGTTTGATGTTTCAACTTATTCAAATTTCTAGACTCAAAATGATTTCAATTTTGAAGATAATGACATTTTTATATAAGAAAGTGATTTTAAAACGTTGTAAATACTTTTCATTCTCTCATCCAAAATGATCCCTAATAACAAAGTTCCTCATTTCTTAAATTGCAAAAGATGAAATTATCTTTTATTGATGGCAAAGTATCTTATTTTAGCTTGATATTCTGAGTAAATAAACGTTTATAGCAGAATTTATTTATTTAATTTTTTTTTTTGGAGGGGAATGGAGAGCACGAAGGTACAAATACTTGAACTTTTAACTCGAGTTAGCGGAACTATCACTCTTTTCTTGCATTTCTTTATATACAAAAATGTTTCCATAAATTCATTTTTCATATCCACTCCCGTCCCTTCCAATTCGTGCATAATGCACATATTCTATTACATAAAGAGAAATATTTGAAAATAAGTATTTCTATTTTATTAAATCTCCGTTTGGGTAGAATTTATAAATAAATAGAAATAAGTGATTAATAAGTGAATTATATTTCATAATGTGTAATTGATCATTTATAAATTTTGCCAAACAGAGGCTAGGAAAAATCTACAAAATAAAGTTGGTTTTACTTTCCTTCATATTTACGTCAGTGCCACTTATTTTCTTGAAAAACATCAAGATGATTCCTATTTTCAACGTTGAAAACAACAAAAGAATAGAAAAACTTACGATTTCTTCGAGCAGCTGCTTTGACCTAACGTTCATTTTTCATGCACAATTTCTGGAACTTCACGTCCCATTTTGATTTTTATAAACTAAAAAAAATTATGTCTCACCTTAAAGAATCCATGCATCATATAAATAATTTGATAACGACGGTGGACCATCTGCTACTTTAATCACATAACATTACCATCCGTTTAACAAATCTTTTACTTTTATTTCTGTTTCTCGTAGAAGAATTTTTAATAAATGCTCGTTAAATTTTTTCTAATCAGACAAAATACTTATAAAAATTATTCAAATATATTTTAAAAATCTTATAAACAGCATTTAACTTTTCAAAAGTCGGGGCCTTAATGTATTAATTGATTAATAAATAATATTAAATATAGAATTAAAATTTTCTATTTAATATTTAGATCTCCATTTGACAAGGCCGGTGAGCTGTATCCTAGACATAGTTGTTAGGAAAACACATTTACAGTCCACGATGTATAATTAAATATTATTAATTTAAATTATTGAAAAGAGAAAGAATGCCAAAGTTTGAAAAAAGAAATAATGAAAATAATTGGTTTTAGGTAAGCAAAAGAAACAAACCTAACTACTACCCAACATCCAAACTACGATTCATTAGTCTTTGGCCTTTTCCTGTTTAAGATTGTATTTTAGTTTCATAGTTTGCTTTCTTATAAAACAAATTATTAAAGCAAAGATTGTTCCAAACCAACAATGCAATTCACGTTTGGTTGTGAAAGATATCAAGGAAAGCATCTTTATTTGCCCAATTCCAAGATTTAAACGATGTTTAACAATTACTGAAGAATAATGCTATTCGTATTAACCATACATTCTATGGAACTCACAACTTATATCATTTTTTCAACTACACATTTCATTAACTCTTATCAAAATCTACTAAGAATGTGATTTTCAGTTACACCAAACACGGACTTAAAATGTAATGAAATTTCAACGAATGTACTACGAGAAATTAGCAGGTAAAGAAATATTGTCAAAGACTACGGTATTTAATTCAAAGTTCTAAAAGAAAAATAGAGCAAGAATATCTCAAAATCAAAATCCATGTGTTGTGCAAGAACTCATGTTTGAAAAATGTAAAAAGTGATTCCAAAAGAATGTTTACCATAAAGTTTATGGCATGTTTTATAAACGTTTTGATTTGTATAGTTCCTTATTATATTCATATATATTTGAATTTGTGCCTTTAATCAAGCTATCATACCATGTGAGGAGGATATGCAAAATTATAATTGATCACACTAGAAATTAGCACTACAAAATTGTCAAGTTTGATTTTATATTGATGCCTTCAACTAAGAGTACTTGCTAATAATGTCGCGCCTTAATGTAGTTCAATCCATAATAATTTTGAACTTCATTTCTTCGAATTTGTCATATCCTTGCCTCGAATAAATTGAATGAGTAGCAAGTTGATCATCAACATTTATCTATAAATGCATTGTCTATTTTAGCAACTGAAAAAATCATCAACTCAGTTCAATCGAAAGAAAAAGAAGTCTAAATCCGCATTAAGGCATTAGTTTTCACCAATGTTCTAAAATGCGTAATGTATGGCAATGTATTTCGATCGAGCATTAAGCATTACAAGAATATGCATGCCTATATGAAGCATATACGTAATTATGCGTTTTTCAATTTTTAATAGTATTTTTAATATTATAAACTAATGAATATATTAAATAATGCATTCTTTAAACTTTATACATATTCTTCTAAATTTAAAAAAAAAAATGCTCAAAATCATGAATACTTTAATTACTTAAACTTTATACATATTATTCAAATGGTTAACAAAAACATAATGCTCAATATCATAAATTAAACAATTACTTGGTAATCAATTCTTGTAATTAGATTAGACACGAACATCGATTTAAAAATTCTAAATATTTTCTAGCTCTTTATCGGATGTCAATTCAAACTCCTCTTCATTCAAGTAATCTTTCATATATGTAAAATCATCTTAATCGACCCACCTTATTTCAACTCAAAAATTTCTAATACCTTTTGTAAATGGTAGGATATCATCATCAACCTCCTCCTTATGATCACAACCATCAATAATTCAAGATTGTTCATTATTAGCGTCATTTGCTAATAAAATTAGAGAAAAATCGAAGGAGGCTCGGGCTCGGCGTAGATATTTTGTAAATCTACCAAAAGCTTTTTTATTTTTTTATTTTTTTAAAACGTCAAAACCTTATAGATTCCTATATATAATTCATAAGCTTGGATGATTTGGGTTAATCTGATGTTTGTTGGACCCAATTTACTTTTTTTTTTAAGTTATAAAAATGGACTCAACTTTGCTAGGATAATTTTGACACAATTTATAACACAAATACATGCACATTTTGAGGTGTAAGCATGCGTATACGGTCAACGAAATGAGTTGACCACATTATTACGCGCATACCCTGTATACGAAGTGTTTCGAAAGAGTACCAAGCATGTGCAAAACATATGCGTACATTTTAGAACACGAGTTTTCACTCTCTCAAGTCCATAAGCAATGCGATGGGGCCAATGAGGATCGGGAGCATTGTGTTGTATTGTAACTTTATATTTTGTTTAATATAGTCTATTGTGACTTTTTTTCTAGCTTTTATTTTGTATTTTTCTTAAAAACCGAACACAAACTTTTGTCTTATTTCTACAGTGACTTTATTATAATTTTGTTGGTATTTAGATTTACATTTTGATATATGAGAAGCGATCGACTAAATACCAGTGTTCTAAAAAGCGCGTCTAAACATCGTCTAGACGGGAAGCGTAATGAAAACGCTTCACCTTGAATCTAAGCGAAAATTAAGCGATCAACGACAATATTGATCGCTTAATGCTCGCATAGGCGTTCCTGGGCTCGCTTCCACCTCGTGCCCATATTTCAAGGGCCTAGTTTTTTCCTTTTTGTTTTTTTAATAAAACCCACAAGGATGAACAATTTTGTTTATATCTAATTTAATGCAAGGTTGATGAACAAGAAGAAGAGAAAGACTAAATAGAGACTTTACTAACAAGTGATGCTACTAATGTACAATTTTGGATTGTAGAGGGCTGTGATGATGATGATGAAAATGATATCTTACAATCTACAAGAGGTATAAGAAATGATCAAAATGAAATAAGGGAGTTCGAGAATGATGACTTTGTATCAGAAGATATATATGACGAATTAGATGAAGAAGAAGATATTGAATTGTAGTTATATTAGATAAGATTTAAACTACAAGTTATCTACTTAGACTGATATTTTAACATCGGTGGTGCTAAATAGTATTTCTCTTAATTATTTGTAATTTTAAAATCTTTGCTGATCAACATTAATTTACAATAATATTACCCACCGAAATCAAATCGAAATTATTAATTTCGCGATACCTTCAAATCGAGGATTCACCAATAAGGTAATAACCAGTGTAAAGACACCTTGGTCACGAACTTCCTGGGGTGGGCGAGTTTAGTATTTTTGTACATTGTCAATACCTTGTATCAACTTTTCCCGAAAAACAAAAAATATTTTATACCAATTCTTGGCCAGTTACATACATATGAATGTACTATTTCCAACACAGAATTCACACATAACAAATACAATATAATAATTGTAAAAAAAAAAAAAACCCATTCTTTATTCTTTAATAAAAAAATGTATCTAACTCTACCCACCCCCACCAGTATAAGCAAATAATAATCGCCTCTACCTTTCTTCATCTCTCCTCACTGTGAACTCTCTTCAAACAAATTTTTTATTTTGTCAAAATTATCAGTGAAATCTAACAGTATACTAACCTCTTAACAAATATATTGAGCTGTCATTTTGGGAGTGTTCTTCAAAACGGTGAAGTCTTTCTGATTTTCTTCTGAAGTGAGGATTTTCAATTTATCTGGTTTGTGAATAGTTTATAATGTGGGATTTATTTCACGGGTGGAGGCCGATCGGAGAATTGCCGGGCATTTGATGGAACCGAGGTGGTTAACATCAAACGCCAGCGTTTCATGGAGTTAAGGATTCGGTGTAACCGATGTGCTGAAGTTTCTCTACGCTCAAGATTTAAGCTTAATTTTGCTGTGATATTTATCAAGGTAAGATTCAATTTTTTTTCTTCGGCCTTTTTTTTTAAAACTAAAATTATTGCATTAATTAAAGGTACGAATATTATCTCGAGGGACGTTTGGTAGCTGAGGAAATGCCGGGAAGAAAATATAGAAAAAAAATAAATTTCTGGGTTTTAGAACTGTCACCATTCCGGGAAAAGACTTCCATATTTATGGCTTTTTTGGTTCTATTTTTTGATTTGTGAACTGACGATTTTTTTAGGTAGGCGAATGTTGTATTTTTGGCAAAATATCCTTTCTGGGTTCTTCCTGCCCTCTTCTCTCTTGTAAATTGCAGGGTTATTTACTTTTCTATTCATTTTTGTTAATTCTTGTAATTAACTATTGACTTAATTGACCCATCATTTGGCAGCACTCGTCTTTTATCCGTCTCCATTCCCTTTCTAGGTTATATATATATATATATATAAGTTAGTCTTATGGCTTTCAAACGTTCCTCTATTAATTCGGTTGTATAAACTGCTCCGTAGATTTTTTTCAGATTTCTTACAGTGTTTTTTCCACTTGCAAACCCACATCCCTAAACAACAATAACTCTACAAGTATTTTCAAGCATCTACTTGGTAATTTATATGTTTTTGATTTTTCTGAAGGTGTTAATTGTATTTATTTTTCAGGCTTTATTGATATTATTGTTGTTGGAAGCCGCTTATGCAACAACGAAAGAACTCCAATTGCAGAGACAAAGAGCTGAAAATGGGAAAGAGAATATAATATCACATTCTTGCATTCATGATCAGATAATCGAACAAAGGAATAGACCTGGTCGCAAGGTGTATTCTGTTTCCCGGCAGGTCTATGAGGAGTCTGGTGTTTCAAAGCCCCTTCAACGAAGGGGAAGGGCATTGCTTGGTGTTTCTGAATTGCCAAGGCGGCATAATGATGCTAAGCAACCTATTAGAATTTATTTGAATTATGATGCTGTTGGTCATTCGTCAGATAGAGACTGTCTGAATGTTGGTGATATTGTTAAGGTAAGTGTGTGCAATAAATATGATTTCTTTCTGTTATTTCTTTCGAATTAATGTCAGATTTCTTTTTCCGTTTCTTTCTATCTTTCCTTTTCCAGCTCGGGGAACCAACAGGTGCTTCTTTTTCTGGTCACCCTTCTTGTAATCCACACATAGATCCTCCAGTTTATGGTGATTGCTGGTATAATTGTACATTGGATGATATTGCTGAAGCGGACAAAAGGCATCGTCTTCGCAGGGTTACATTCTTACTTAATTTTCATTTAGTTGTATGGCACTGCAAATTATCACCTTAATAGAAATAGGATTCTAAATGCACACAATTGCATTTAAAGAGACGCTAACTTCCCGAAAAATTTCTTGCCAAACCTGTAGACTATTGATATATGGGAAGATTATATTTTTTCCTACTTGTGACTTAAAATGAGTGCCCACCTTTGACTCTTTGGGCCATGGCTTGTTTGATGCCAAGGATGGAGGTCCCTTCCACTTAAGGGTGTCTCTTGAAATGCACTCACATATTGAGGCCGCTTAATGCAGGCTCTCGGGCAGACAGCAGACTGGTTCAGGAGAGCTTTAGCTGTTGAGCCTGTAAAGGGGAACTTGCGATTAAGTGGATATTCTGCATGTGGACAAGATGGAGGTGTGCAACTCCCCAGGGAATCTGTGGAAGGTATCCTTGTTCCAAAAGATGTTTGTGCAATGATAAGTGATTTTCTTGATTAGCTTCGTTTGACCTGTCAAGCTAACCAAAAAGGAACTGCTAATAATCAATCTTCTCAATTTTTCAGAGGGTGTCGCTAATGCAGATTTAATTCTTTTGGTGACCACGAGGCCAACTACTGGCAACACTCTAGCATGGGCAGTGGCATGTGAACGTGATCAATGGGGTCGTGCCATTGCTGGTATTTGTTTTATTTTTATTTAACTGTTATGAGCAAACTTGCTAAGACATTGGCATACATCTCTTTGCTAATATTGAAGATTGCTCGAGTGCAGGACACGTGAATGTTGCACCACGTCACTTGACTGCTGAAGCTGAAACTTTACTTTCAGCTACTCTGATACACGAGGTAAGTTAACTGAAGCAACAGCTGGGAAAATGAGGGAAGTACCTTTTTAGTGAAATAATAAAGATTTTTTGTTTTTGTAGGTTATGCATGTTCTTGGATTTGATCCCCATGCCTTTGCTCATTTTCGGGATGACAGGAAAAGAAGGCGTATACGGGTAAATCTTGTCATGATGTTAAGTGTTATACAATCAGGAGATGATATCATTAAATACTATTTTTGTGTGCACTTAATACAACTATTCTCATTCTCGGGTTTTGTCTGCCAAAGTCCAAAGAAGTTGCTTAAGTTGAAGGCTTGTTATGTCTTACAATTCAAATGCCCATTTGCATACGTACTGCCTCTAATTGAGATTCTATTTTCATTTAATCACACATATGAAATAACAAACAGAAAGAATTCCTGTATGTTCATGCCTTGTTTTCTCTTGTTTAAGAGACTTTCTTTGTGAACATTTGCATGAAAATTGGTAGTTAGCCTGACATATATACATTTTATAAATTGAACACTGATTCAACATTTGTAATATACCATGATGCTTTAAACTCAGTATATCAAGATGCCTGATTTATATTCTGAGAGTTCTTAGCTTGACGCAACAAAATCAAGATAAAGGAGTGTACCAAAATACATCCTTCCAATTTTCCTTCTAGTGAACAAGTGTTTGAGCAAGGTTTTATTGAAGTTGAGTAAAATTTATTGAACCAGCCAATGTGGACTATCTTTTGCATATAACAGTTACAGGAAAGACATACTATCATCATCAAATCTTCGAACTGAAAACATGCCTTCTGCCCTGACCAAGGAGGCAAGAATAATCACATTACAAGTCCACCTGATAAGTGAAGTAATATTTCAGTCTGGAAATTAGCTGAGCAACTCAGTTGAACCATGAGTCATAGCTCCTGTGCACATTTGCCCAGGTCATGCAATTGTAGTCCTAGCTAAATCTAGGACAGATTTCATTGTAAATGCTGACACTACAGACGAACATTAACAAGTGATGAACGGTGGAAAGGGAATTGCTTTTTTTCTTTCTTGTGAAATGTTTTTGGAAAAAGAATGCGGAAAACATGCGTCATCAAGTCTATGTTCAAGTTTTCCTTGATTCATATGTAACTTCACGTTTGCTCTGGCTTTTAATTTTAATCATGCTCTTCCCATTAATCTGCTTTATATTTAGAGCATGTTTCTTGTCTAACATACTTTTTATTCACATATTGCTTAGGAACACAACTTACAATTCATTTATTAGCCCCACATTCTGTAGGACCCATAACTTATACACAATCAGAAGCACTACCAAACAAGCACTTACTATGCTATTTACTTGTAAAGGAAGGTTATCTGTTTTCCGGTCAACCCCTTTCTTTCAGTGATGAAAAAAATCCATCAACTAAAAAATTAAAAATGCTTTAAATATGAGCACGCTAAAAGAAAACATCACCATCATTCATTTTTGGCTTGAAGTGACTTGTCCAAATATAACATGGATATATGAATGACTTCTATACCACTTCTTTACACACACATCGACATGCTATTTTTCTTCGTAGGTCACTGAACAAGCTACAGATGAAAAGCTTGGAAGAATGGTAACGAAAGTGGTGCTTCCTCGAGTGATCATGCACTCA
This sequence comes from Fraxinus nigra, assembly GCA_903798295.1. Lineage (NCBI taxonomy): Eukaryota > Viridiplantae > Streptophyta > Magnoliopsida > Lamiales > Oleaceae > Fraxinus > Fraxinus nigra. The sequence continues at coordinate 8,236 of CAIGRH010030044.1, read as the reverse complement.
CGTTACCATTACGGGGTACTTTATCAATCCTTCTCTCTTTGCATTTCTGTTTGCGAAACATGAATCTTATTAGATGTCTTTTTAAAATAAGATTTCCTTTCACGGTGAAGTTAGAAAAGTCAACAAACTTGTCCAACTTTTTATTGGCAGGCATTCTCTCAGAATTTCTCAGGTTTAGAGCTAGAAGATGGTGGTGGACGCGGTACATCAGGTTTTTCCTTGTATTCTCTATAAATCCTATAGATAGTTCATTTGTCAGTTAATCATTGATATTGCCAATAGCTTCTAATGTTGCTATTGAAATATTTTTTATCGTAGTACATTTATACAATTAACTTGTGCAAACTTTTTTAGTACACATTAATCATGTTTGCCGAGTTTGATCTGACTGCATAATAGTTTCACAATGTCACACAGACAAAAGGAATGTCTAACAAAGCATTAAATGCAAGAAATTATCTTCTTTTACTTAGTATTATATTTTGACGCATATATTTAAGCATTAATGTTAACTGATTATCTCTAATCATTATATAATTAATGACTTGCCACAGGATCCCACTGGGAGAAAAGACTTTTAATGAATGAGATTATGACTGGCTCAGTGGATACAAGATCAGTAGTTTCAAAAATGACGCTTGCTTTACTTGAGGACAGTGGATGGTACCGTGCTAATTACAGTATGTCAGATCGTCTTGACTGGGGTCGGAACCAAGGAACTGAATTTGTCACCTCCCCTTGCAATCGTTGGAAGGGGCCGTATCATTGCAACACAACACAGATTTCAGGATGTACATATAACAGGGAAGCAGAAGGTTACTGCCCTATTGTAAGTTATAGCGGGGAGCTTCCACAATGGGCACGCTATTTTCCAGAGGCTAACAAAGGTATGTTCTTGTTTTGCCTTGCTTGAATTTTTCAATCTACTACTGTCATACATTTTTGAACACTTATTTGTATTCTTGTTGCAGGCGGTCAGTCATCATTGGCTGATTATTGCACGTATTTTGTTGCCTACTCTGATGGATCTTGTACTGCCACTAACAGTGCTAGGGCACCTGACAGGATGTTGGGTGAGATGCGGGGAAGTAGTTCAAGGTGAGATTTTCACTTGAACCTTTCTCAGAACTATAAAGAGAATTGATGTTGATGATTCTTCTCGTATCATTACATATAGGTGTATGGCCTCATCATTGGTGCGTAGTGGGTTTGTAAGGGGCTCTACAACCCAAGGAAATGGTTGTTATCAGCATAGGTGTGTAAACAACACTCTGGAGGTATGGTTTCGAACAGAAATATAATGCTTCTCTAACATTAGTCATTAGTATCTAATGCTTGTGGGCTTATAGTCTCTGGTGAAGATAAATGTGCATATGGGATATCATTTGGGATAAACTAGGACGTGTTCCTTGTACTCTTTGCTCCCTCTCCCCACACTTTCTCTTGCGAGAGGGGATTTATTGTGTGTATTCTATTTTGAATCTTTAAGTATTAGAGTTATCTTACTATAAAAAAATATTGTTTGGGTCAAGGAAATCCATCCCCGCTTTTACAGATTTTTTAATGGACTTGCCGGAAACTTTATAGAATAGGTAATAGGATGTTTCCTTGTAAACTCCTTGCTTATAATTTCTGATTAATGAAATTTTACTTGTCAAAACATATTTGGATAAATAACTGCTGAGGGAACCATGACACCCACTTTGCGATGTATATATCTCTGTTGAGCTGGATATTTAATTATATTTACAAGGAAAACATTTAACTTCAGGAATTCTTTAGACTGCCAATGTATTTTAATAGCCCATGTTTGGCTCATGTTTATAAACATTCCAACCACTTTTTTATTCACGTATTTCGTGGGATTCAAAAGTACTATCCACCTATCACCATTTAATTCTGTATATTTATAAACGACACCTTTATAAACACTTCCCAAACATGCTTTTATTCTTTTGAAGGATTTTTCCTACCACACGAGTGATGGAGGAAAGGAACAGAAAATAAGATTACCATAGTTCCGGATATTATCCAGCTGAAACTTTATATTTCTCCAGTAGGTTTAAGTTCTAGCCTTGTCTTTGTATTGTCCTTATGGAATATAGACTAGAGAAAATTCCAATCGGAATTTTTAGTTCTTGGTATACGAGGCATTTAGATATATTCGATCTGCTCCCTATCCATTGAAACATTGAGAGGAAGCTGCCGAACCAAATCCTTTCATGCACCGGGCAGAGAGCTGAATAAATCGTTCGAGTCTTCGTACTCTTATCTGAATATACTTTTACTGATCTTTTCTAGGTTGCTGTGGATGGCATTTGGAAAGTATGCCCTGAATCTGGTGGACCTGTTCAATATCCCGGGTTTAATGGTAATTGGTTTTATTACGATGTGATCAAATATATATCTTTATGACATTTTGCCTCAGAATTTGTTTTAGTTCATTTATTTCCTTATCTCATTTATAGTTTCTGCCGAATTATAGGTGAACTGATCTGTCCAGCTTACCATGAACTCTGCAATGTGGATCCAGTCCCTGCATCTGGTCAATGCCCCAATTCATGTAATTTTAATGGTGATTGTATTGATGGAAAATGTCACTGCTTTTTAGGGTTTGAGGGTTATGATTGTAATCAACGTAAGTTCCTTAACCTTTATCTCTGTTTTCCCGAATGACTTACTAAAACTGATTCGTTCATTGGACACTTCTCTTGGATATCATTGATGGAGCTTAATTTTCAGGTTCCTGCCCTAATAATTGTGTTGGGCATGGCGAGTGCCTTGCAGATGGTGTTTGTGAATGTGAAAATGGGTACACTGGCATTGATTGTTCAACAGGTGAGATGTTGATTAAGATTCTTCGTTCTCGTTGGTTCCTTCTGATTTGGTGACAGATAAAAAAATGAACTCAACTACTGATAGCTTCCTTGTTCCAGGCTAGTAGGATATTTGACTGTAATTCCCTGGAAATGTTAGTGCCTTTTATTTTGAAGCATATGGATTGCTACAGCCTTTTTACATGAAATAATCATGTGTATAGAATGTTTTCAATATGCAAATATAATGGTTTTCAGAATTTTTGGGGAAGCTAAAGAGTACGTAAAAGCAGTGTTGAAATTTAATTTAGACCAAGTAATGTTGAGATAAAATATTTTGAAAAGGAGTTGGAAGTTTCTATAGATGCTTGACAATGATGTCAAAATTGAACATACAAGAAAATAAATACCGCAGTTATTATTGAAATAAAAATTTTAAGCACTATAATGCTCTTCGGTTTTTATTTCAGAGTGTAGTAAAGTTGCCTTTTTACATGGGTGGACTTTCTTGACGCCCTTTAAATGATATTCTTACCTGGAAAAAAGGCGTACTTTAATATTTAAAAACAAAGCTTAATGTAATTCTCTTAAAGTTTTTGGATGCCATCCGGTGACACTTATGGTACGCATAAATAAACTCACTCACTCTATAGTAATTCATTAAAAGTTTATGGGAAGTCAATGAGTGACATTTTAGTACGTGTGAAAGACCACTTAGAATAAGCTGACTATTGTAATTCATCAGAAGCTGCCTAAGGGGACCATGCCTCCCCCTCAGGGAGTGTTGTTGATCGGCTCCTTTGTTCCCACCAGTGATAACATAATACTGAGATCTTTTAAACCATTTTCACCAGTACTTTAAGGACATATCATACATGTGCAATTAAAATATATGCAACATGGATAGAATTTGACCTTTGCTTTCTCCACATTCCTATGGCAATATGCAGCTGTTTGCGATGAACAATGCAGTCTTCATGGTGGGGTCTGTGATAATGGTGAATGTGAGTTCCGTTGCTCGGATTATGCTGGCTACACATGTCAAAACAGCTCTTCACTTCTCCCCGATCTCTCGGTCTGCAAAGATGTCCTAGAGAAAGATGTATTGGGCCAACATTGTGCACCAAGTGAATTGAGTGTATTGCAGCAGCTAGAAGAAGTTGTTGTCATGCCCAACTACCAAAGGCTATTTCCAGGAGGTCCTCGGAAGTTTTTAAACTATATTAGAGGCAGAGACTGTGATGGAGCTGCCAAGCGATTAGCCTGCTGGGTGAGTTTATTAATCTTTATACTCGTTAAGAGTGGACAGAGTGTACTCGCTCTTCATTTTAGTTGTATCACATTCCATTTAAGTTGGTAGAATCATGTGAATGTTCCATCAATCTTTTTCTCAAACTAGTATTGTTCCTGTTGCAGTGTTTCTCTATTACCGACATCCATAGGGATAACTTGAGATGATTTGCAGTTAGCTTAATTAACAAATTTGAAGCCTCATGAGCCCAACAAAGCCTATTTTACTTGACTCCTGCTATCCCAGTTGGGTTCACTATGAGAGTAGAAGTACAGAGTGGAACTCTATTAGCCTCTGTTTGGTTTTGATAAAAATCAGATATTATTATTATTTTTTTATAGAAGTTGATGAAATGTTTGGTTGAAAAATTGATCAAAGTTGGGGTCCCATGAAATTGTGGTTGAAAATGATTTTAGGGAAATTGAGGGGCAAACAGGGGCTTATATCCAAAAAAACGAACATATGAATGTTCTGGCTTTTGTATAAATCTGAGAAATTGTAAACCTAGTTGGAGTAGAGCTCTGGTACTTCATTATATTTAAGATGAAGTTCACTGCCGGTTAAATCACAAAATCATTTTAGCTTATGAATGACCTTGAGAGGTAATACTCAAAAAGTAATAGTGGACGTCTAACTGCATATAGACCTACTTGCCTAAAAGTTCTTCGGTTTTGAGTTTATTTGAAATTTGACTTAAGCTGAATTGCTCAATACATGGCTTGGTGGTTTATGTTTCATGGAATGTTTATGGACGTAGGAGAAAAGCACAGAGTTCTGATTATTTCGTGCATTTTTCATCAGTTGCATATCATGTCATGACTTGAGAAATTTGCTAAACTGTTATATTTGTCTTCTGCCTGAACCAGATATCTATACAAAAGTGTGACAAGGATGGTGACAACAGACTGCGGGTATGCCACTCTGCGTGCCAATCATATAACCTAGCATGCGGAGCATCACTTGATTGCTCGGACCAAACCCTCTTCAGCAATGAAAGTGAGGGTGAAGGACTGTGCACAGGCTGGGGCGAATTAGATTCATGGTTGTAACGACGTATAGAGCAGCAGGGAGTCGAGCAACAATCCCCCAAGGGGTTATGTAAATTGTAGAAAGCTTGTAGTGTTTTTTCTAATGGCTTGTAATAGTTATAGTTTATTTTTCTAAAGTTACAGGAAGTTGGCACAAATTGCAGGTGCGCTAGTGTAGAATTTTCATTTTTCCATCCCAATATCATTTGAAGAAAATTGGGTGAGAGTGATTATTGGGATTTTTCAAAGATGGAAATTCTGATGTAGAAAGACATTAAGGATGTAACGGGAAAAAAAAAAAAAGAGGATGTGATGGTGAGTGATCAAAATGTATTTACAATTTAGGCCTAAGGCCTTGAAAGAATGGATGAACATTTTGTTTTCTCCTCTTTTTCTGTTGAAGGAAAAACACTATTTTTGTCTTTTCTCTTGCGTGCGTGCACAAAATTAAATAAATTAATGGTATATTTTAATGGATATGTAAGTATTATTTATTTGTGATTTTGCTACTCATATATAAAAAATTATACATAGTGGATTACATAATATGAAGTGGAGGGAAAAGATTGGATAAAAAAATTGATTGACTAACAAATGATAGAATGTCATGTAATATTATGTAATTTATAAGGGTTAAATTCAGCAATGGCTACCCGATATATTATTTAGTGTTATAATGGTCATTCAATTTGATTTTGTTTCACAAATGACCATCCAACTTTTTAATATTATCATGATCATTCAATTTCATATAACGTTTTACTATAACTATCCAACTTTATTTTCATCATTTTCACTAATTTTAAAAGGGGTAAAATGGGTAACTTTGCATTATTTATTATTTTCACTATTTTTTATTTAAAAATGTTTTTTAAAAAAAGTTTTTATTTTATTTTGAAAACATTTTTTTTAAAAATAAGTTTTTATTTGATTTTATTTTTCTAAGTAATGTGTTTTTAAAATAAATTTTTACTTTCCTAATTAGTTAAATAAGTTTTTATTTTATTTTCTTAATTGACTTTTTTTAAATAAGTTTTTATGTTGTTTTATTTTATTTTTTAAGTAACTTTTTTTTAAATAAGTTCTTTTAAAAAAAAATTATTTTATATATAGAATGCGAAGTTACTATTTTACCCATTTAAAAATTATGAAAATGGCAAAAAGAATTTGGATGACTATAGTGAAACTTTATATGAAATTGTGTGATCGTGGTAAAACGTTATATAAAATTTGGTGACCATGATGACACCAAATATAAAACTGGGTGGTTATAGTGAAACAAAATCAAATTGAGTGGTTATAGTAACACTAAGTATAAAGTTGAGTGATCATTGGTGAATTTAACGCAATCTATTATTTAAATCTTGATATATATAGCAAGATCCATTTATTTATTCATTATTCATTTCTATTTATTTATAAATAAAATCATTTATATATTTTTCTTGGATGAATGCGACTACAATTATTAAAAGCGTAGACACGAATTTGAAATGTCGTAACTCAATCAATGGTAATAAAAATGTTTTATTAGAGTCGAGAATGAAAGTAAATTGAAATCTTGATTCTAAGCAAGTTTTAGAGTTTTGCTTCTATTTCTTGTTTCTAATATAAAAACTTTCTTCTCTTCTGTAGAAGAACTTATTAGGAAGCTACTTTAATTAATATTTGAAAACTAATTTCTTAAAGAGATTTCTCTTTTGGAACAACTTATAGAAGAAATTACAATAAATCAATTTCCTCTAAAGTCTCTTCTATCTAAAAAACATTTATATAAAACAATCATACTTCATGTACAGTGTGAACCCCCATCGATAACTCACACATAAGAGGGTGAGTAATTTTTTTTACTTTTTTATTGAGGTGAGAGGGTATAGGGGTTCCCTGTACATTTGGATCCACATCATGTGAGAGGGTGTAAGGATATAAACCCACACCTTTGTACATTTGGCTTAATTGTATATAAATTAATTCAAATGGGTTCAAAAATAATTTTTAGGTCTCAAAATCTCTTTTTTTATTTTCATGATGCCAAATATACCTTTTATTCTTGGGTGCAACTGAGGCAAAACAACACGAAATTTAAAAATTAACTCCATATAATATATATTTTACGCCATCAAACTTAGCTTTTGTTTAATCGATATTATTTAGAAACTCATTCTTCCTCAAATTCACTCAACCGCACATTTTTTGAATAAAATAACTTCACACGTAAACCAAATACGTTTTCTACTTTTTAACAACACGCTCTCTATAAAGTTACTATTACAAAATCAATTTTCAATAAAAATGGGTTCAAACAAACCCTTAATAATTACTCTTACTCAAATCAAAATTTATGATGTAATTAATTGTATCAAAAAATGTTTGATAATAAGCACCAACCTTGAATCACATGGTTAATTTACGAGATTGTGGGGCAAAATGTGATCAAGTAATCCGAACCCAAACACGTGCATGTACTTGAAGCATCATCGTACGCATAATTATAGGCTGTTGGGCAAGCATTCTTGAACAATTGAGTCGTCGGCATGGCGTGTTCGTCTATGCAGCAAAACTTTGCAATGTTAAAGGCGGCGCATGTAGGGGCAGACCCAGCACCTAGTCAGCCCCCACGGCCGCCTATGCTGGGTCCGCTGGAAGCTTTAGGACTTGCTGCCGGAGTCGCCGTCCGCCGGGAAGAAGAATTGAAGAAGAAGAGCCGCTGATTTTTTTTCCTTTTTTCCCCTTTCCTATTTTTTGATTTGTTTGGGCTTTATTTTTATTTTTTTAAAAAAAATACCCAATTAATGACCCAATTAACCGGTTTTGCTTGCAATTGAAATTTGTAAGTCCATTAGATTAGCCCACATTCCACAACAAAACCAATTTAACCAAATCCAATTAACCATTTGTCCGACAGAGAGGGGGAGAACGAGTGAGTGACGAGGGCGAAATTGACAGGTGGACGGAGTCACGGTCACGGAGGAGTGGAGGACGGTGGTCGGTGACTCGGTGGACGGTGCGGTCACTACGGTGGACTGGTGCAATAGCTGCTAGAGGCTGGATCTTCGAGTCTTCGACCGTTAGTACTTGTAATAGGCTAATAAGTAATAGCT
>CAIGRH010030041.1:0-14874 GCA_903798295.1 Fraxinus nigra | reverse complement strand
AATATCAAAAGTAGATGTTAATATTAAAATGTCGATGATCCATATCAATGGACTTTAAAATGATTTGAGCTTTAAAATTCTAAATTAAGAAATGATTTGATTTATTTAATTAATTTGTTAATTTATTTAGAAAAAATAAAATAATTTAATTAATTAAAAAAAATTATTTAGTTACGGTTCTTATTCGATTCTTCGGTTCTTCGTCTAAATCCGAGATCCGAACCAAATCCATCGGTTCTCAATTCGGGTACCCGTTCGGGTATTTAACTTATGAAGAACCGCTCGATTCAAGGCTTTTGGACACCCCTAAATCTGACTTTTGAAATCCCACTATAAAGAAAAAGGAAAAAAAAAAAAACTTTCTTTTAAAAATAAAATGATAGATAATTTAGATAAATAATCGACATGAAACGAAGTGGTACAAATAATTTCAATATAAAAATGATAAAATGAATTAAATATATAATTGTATTCATATTTTTACATGTGATTGAATTAAATTTATTATTTTTGTAGTATTAAATGAATATCAAATTTTGCCATAACTAATTGATTAAAATTCTCTTACCACTCGAACAATGGATTTGGACTGATGATACAGAAAACTCTGATATTTACAATAGTATATACACATTATTGACCAGCACATGTTGCTCAATTAATGTCACGATCACAACTCACAAGTATTCACTTGTTTAAAATTCTAAATTTGTCGATTTTACCTGTCAAAAAATTTAGTAGCTTTATAATAATATGATCCAATAGAAAACGAACAATTGTCAAATTAATCTTAATAACAACGAGACAATTGATAAAATCAAATCAGTCACTCGTACTTCTATTTTTGTAGAAGTTTATAGTCACGATTTTCTCTTACATAACAACATATTCGAAATTGAAAATCGTCGAAAGTTTGCATCTATTTCAAAACACGGAATTCAAGATTAAGAGATTCGCAGTAGACAACTACAAAATCACGTCACCTTCGAGATTAGGACGTAAAAAGAATCGTTTTAATTTTTAATGAAGGATTATAATCATAATTAATCATATGAACCACGACAACGCTTTCTTCAAGAGGATTTAATTGAATCAAGTGATAATTAGCTGTTTTTTAAATAATATAAGTAATTAATTTTTAATTTCTATTACATTCTGCTTGCCACACAATAGCAATAACCAAAGAGAAATTACTAGTACAAAATTAATGAAATATTGATACAAGTAGGACTTGGCTAATGTTTTTTTTTTGGTTATGTATGATACGTTCGACTAGACATCATTAAAAAAAAGAAATACGTGTAATTTATTTATTCTTTATTTCCTCTAAGGGCGTGTTTGATTGCATTTGTCAATTTTTTTCACTCAAATTCCTACGTCGGAGTGTTTGATTACTAATTTTTTCCATCAAAAATATTTTCCAACTTCTGAAAATATGTTTAATTTTCTTCAAAACTAGGAAAATATTTTATTTTTTAGGATATATTTTCCATGTCAATCAAACACACTCTAATAGTATATATTTCGTATACTGTTTAGATTTTTTAAGTCGAGCATGTAGAAAAGATTGATGTTATTTTTTAAACTCAAAGCAGGCAAGAAAAAAACTAACATATTAATTTAAGATCCCCAAGGAACTGGTTAGAACACTCAGCCCCTGTTTGGTGGCCTTAAAATTTTAATAAAATAGTTTACAATAATATTTTTTTGGAGAATATGCAGTTAAAAATGAGTATGAGAAATAAATTTAAGCCTTTATTTGATTCTCATTATTTTCAAAATACATTTTCAACCATCCATTTTTCAATAAAATAATATAATACATAAAGTCAAAAAAAATTCTTATTTTTTAACTACGTATTTGCCATCAATATATTATTTTAAAATATATTCTTACAATAAAATGGTCTTAAGTAAAGTAGTGGGAATCAAATAGTGCCACAATAAACAATTTCTCCAACATGATTTGAATAATTGATAAAGTAAAAAAAGTTTCACACTGTAATTATCCCCTTAAGTCTTTATACACGTGTTATTTATTACATCGATATTTTCGAACAACATGAGATTTTATCCTTAACATTAACAAAAAAAGTGTAATTTTTAATACTATTATTGATTTTACATTTAAACAACTATGATTTTATAAAAAAATATACAAAGCCGTGTATATAATTTATTTCTTCTAATAGTATTTAGATTTAAGTTACACAATTAATTTTAGTCACACAATCCATAAATTTTATCAATTTTTATCAAAATATTTAAAAATCTGATTTTTTAAGTACACAAGTCAACTTTTAATAAAGGTTAGAACATTTCTACAAAATTGATCAAAGCTTTCTTTTTTTAACATTTGTTAAATTAGCGTCTTTCGTCGAAAAATTTCCCGAGAAACATTTTTAACAATGCTGTCAATTGCTTACCCCACCACCATTTTTTCATTTTCGAAGAAATTCATTTTGCTTTAGATTAGTTCATAAGTGGCATCAGATCAGTGTCGGAATTGAAGAGAATTTGAAAGGATGCAAAACCCAGAAAGCAGTAACCACCAGTTACACCACCAATCCGACACGGAGTTGGTAGGCAATGACAGAACCACTGACAGTGGTTCATTAAGCGGGTCGTTGAACAAGAAAGGTGGCAAGAAGAGCGCAAGGTTCAATATACCGGATTCATCTGCCAGTAGTGGTGGCGCTTCCAATGTTGACTATGTTGAGATCACTCTCGACGTCCGGGACGACTCCGTGGCGTTTCACAGCGTCAAAACCCCCGGTGGTGGAGAGGTGGAGGACCCTGAACTGGCGTTGTTGGCTAGAAGGCTGGAGAAGAAATCATCGTTTGGATCTTCAGTTGTAAGAAATGCATCTTCAAGAATTAAGCTGGTGTCCAAAGAGCTCAAGCGGTTGGCGTCTTTGACCCGGCAGCCACAGCCGGGTAGATTAGATCGGACTAAATCTGCCGCCGCTCATGCCCTTAAAGGGCTGAAGTTCATTAGCAAGACTGAAGGTGGCGCCGCCTGGGCCAAGGTGGAGAAGAAGTTTGATGAGCTAACTGCCACCACCAATGGCTTGCTTCCTCGTTCACTCTTCGGAGAATGCATCGGTTAGTAAAATCAAACAAAAATTACAACAATTATTTCATCTTGATTTAGATTTTCATTTAATCCATGCAATATTTTGTAATTAACAGGTATGAACAAGGAATCAAAAGAATTTGCCGGAGAACTTTTTGACGCGCTTGGACGGCAGCGGAATATCACCGGCGATTCCATCAACAAAGCTCAGCTGAAAGAATTCTGGGATCACATATCGGATCAAAGTTTTGATTCTCGGCTTAAAACCTTCTTTGACATGTAAGGATCATAATCTTCGAATACTGTTACCAAATATTTATGAATGAATCCTTTCATTTTTAGCATTTTTCTTTACTTATCAATGACTTGACTGAATTCAAGAAATTTGATTTAATTACACAATTATTTCAACACAGGGTTGATAAAGATGCCGATGGCAGAATAACTGAAGAGGAAGTCAGAGAGGTATAAAGTTTTTTATTTTTCCATTTAAATTATCTTTTCCTCTTTGGTTGACTCGATCAAAGATGATCTTAATCATTAATAATCGAATATTTTGATTTATTCGTGTCTTTAATCATATTTAACGAGTTAAATCTCGCGCTGATATGTTTACTAAAGCATCACTTATTTTTACTTCCAGATTATTAGCTTAAGTGCGTCTGCAAACAAGTTGTCCAACATTCAGAAGCAAGCCGATGAATATGCAAGATTTATCATGGAAGAACTCGACCCCAACAAGCTAGGATACATTATGGTATCGCGATGCAAACTATGTTAGGATAATACTATCAATAACTCAATAAATATGAATGTTTATTTGGAAATTTCATTCTTGAACAGATTGAAAACTTGGAGATGCTTTTATTGCAAGGTCCGAGCGAATCGGTTAGAGGAGGGGGTGAAAGCCGGAACTTAAGCAAAATGCTTAGTGAGAAGCTTAAGCCAACTTTAGATCACCCTTTAAAAAGATGGTATCAAGATTTTAAGTACTTTCTATTGGATAACTGGCAGAGAGTTTGGGTGATGGCATTGTGGATTGGAGTTATGGCTGGTTTGTTTGCTTATAAGTATGTCCAGTATAAAAACCGAGCGGCGTTTGACGTTATGGGTCATTGTGTGTGTCTTGCTAAGGGTGCTGCTGAAATACTTAAGCTTAACATGGCACTGATTTTGCTTCCAGTCTGCCGGAACACGATCACCTGGCTTAGAAACAAGACGACGTTAGGTTTGGCTGTGCCATTCGATGACAACCTCAATTTTCACAAAGTCAGTCGAATCCCTTTAGCTCTTACCAATTCTTGTTTGATAATCCAAGTTGATCAATATGTATAAAATTTATCTTTGAATTGATTGCTCAACTTAAACATTTATTATAATTTCGTCGTTCACTTCCTATTTACATGAAATTCCGCTAATAGTTTAGTGAACAACCGAGTTTTTAACCCTTCGAACATTAGACTAGACATAACACGACAACTAACTAATTCTATTTTGATAAAAGGTGATTGCTGTGACAATTGCCATTGGGGTCGGAATACATGGAATTAGTCACTTGACGTGCGACTTCCCTCGACTTCTTCATGCAAGTCCTGAGAAGTATGAGCCAATGGAGCCTTTCTTCGGAGATCAGCCTACTAGCTATTGGCATTTTGTGAAGGAATGGGAAGGGGTGACTGGAATCATAATGGTGGTGTTAATGGCAATTGCCTTCACATTAGCAACCCCATGGTTCAGGCGTGATCGAGTAAACCTACCAAAACCATTGAAGAAACTCACCGGATTCAATGCCTTCTGGTATTCCCATCATCTATTCGTCATCGTGTACATTTGCCTCATTATTCATGGCATCAAGCTCTATTTGACCCACGAATGGTACAAGAAAACGGTTAGTATCTTGCGTTTAATGTTTAATCTTTTATCATCGTTTTTAACTAAATCAACTTATCTAAAACTTGAAAACTATCTTGTGCAGACATGGATGTATTTGGCAGTCCCCACGACACTCTATGCTGGGGAAAGATTGATTAGAGCATTCAGGTCGAGCATCAAGGCCGTTAAGATCCTAAAGGTAAAAAATAACTATTAGTCAGTGCTCGATATGATGAACTGAACACGACTCACAAATTCCACCACGTCCCTTTCTTCTTTTGATCATGATCAAATGACAATTTTTTCGACTGAAGGTTGCTGTTTACCCTGGAAATGTGCTGACTCTTCATATGTCCAAGCCTCAAGGTTTCAAATACAAAAGTGGACAATACATTTTTGTCAATTGTGCAGCTGTTTCGCCGTTCGAGTGGTAGGTGGCCTGAAAGATAATATTATCATTATTTTTATTTAAAAATGCTTCTTTTTTATATGGTCAGCAAAAATAAACAAGTTAAATTTATCAATTAGCATCGTGATTATGTTGAAATATATATAACTTCGATGATTTTCTTGTTAAGATAATTAACTTTTCTTTCATTATCTACTTATTTTTAGGCACCCATTTTCCATTACATCTGCTCCGGGAGATGATTATGTGAGTGTTCACATTAGAATTGTTGGTGATTGGACAGGACGACTAGAAGTTTTTTTCTCTGAGGTGAGTGAGATTTTACTTAATGATCACATCTGTAAATCTTTTTTAAAATAGTGTTCTAGAATGTTCGATGTAATTACATGACTACATAACTTTTACAAAAAAAAAAATACTGTTTAGAGTCTTGACAACAAGAACAAAGAATTCTAAGACCAAATTGACAACAATCGAAACCCTTCGGAAAAATTTGACAATATATCCATAATGTTTCAACTTTATGTAAAAAAAATCATGCTTTTTGAAAATTGAAACAAACCAGAAAGTGCATTATATTTAATTAATATAAAATCTTTGTCTTACTGTTTGAGATTATCCAAGAATACAAGAAATTTATGTGACCTTGTCGATAAAAAGTTCTTGGTGGTTGTTAATTATTTTTGGTCTTTTGTTAGGTTTGTCAACCGCCACCTACTGGAAAAAGTGGAGTCCTTGGAGCTGACTGTTTGCAAGGAGAGAATAATCCCAAGTAATTTTCCTTTCCAATTTTGCTACACTTTTAATTAAATGTATACAAATTGCATCTAGGAAACATTCAAAATTAGTACTAAATTCATTACTATTTTGCCACGATAACGTTGAGTAAAACTTAATTCTCAAGGTTGGTCGGAGCCTGTCTTGTACTGGTAATAGACAATAGTCCTCTTTTGAAGTACCCCATCATCAAATCTTTTCAACTCGAGTAAAGTGTTTGATTTGGATACGCCCTTAAAACTTGCTTATAAGGGACGAGTGTCTGAATAATTACAAGTTTGCAAGTCAAGCTTTAACTTAGTGATGTGGGACACAATTGAAGTAATTACATTTTCTTTCTTAACAATATTAGATTTCTAAGAAAACTAATTTAATAATGTCGTTGATATCCACCATCCACAGCTTTCCAAGGGTGTTAATCGACGGTCCATATGGAGCACCAACTCAAGACTACAAAAAGTACAATGTTGTGTTGCTTGTCGGGCTCGGTATTGGTGCGACGCCAATGATTAGTGTCATCAAAGACATAATGAACAACATGAAGGCGATGGAGGATCAAGAGCATGTTTGGGAGGAGGGAACTGGAGGAGCCGCCAACAACAGCCACCTTCCGCCACCCAATACTAGAAAGTCGGGATCCGGGCAAGGACATAACTTTAGAACAAATAGGGCATACTTCTATTGGATTACGAGGGAACAAGGTTCTTTTGATTGGTTCAAAGGAGTTATGAATGAGGTTGGTGAAATGGACCACAAGGGAGTAATAGAAATGCACAATTACTGCACCAGTGTTTATGAAGAAGGTGATGCTCGGTCGGCTCTCATTACGATGCTTCAATCCCTCAACCATGCCAAAAATGGAGTAGACATTGTCTCCGGAACCCGAGTCAAGTCTCACTTTGCCAAACCTAATTGGCGTACCGTCTACAAAAGCATCGCCGTTAATCACCCCAATGAAACGGTTGGTAAGTTCCTACACAAATCTATTCTTTTCATATGTTCTATAGAATAACATATCATACTGAGTATCGTGACTACATTACTTGAGAGCTTTTCAAACTGGGCTCATTATCGTGTCAACAGTCGGACCAAGACTTAATTCAATCTCATTCCAACAATAGAAATACCTGTCTTGAATTGAATCTTTCCATTAATATTTGCAGGGGTATTCTTTTGTGGGGCCCCACCACCAGTGAAAGAACTAAGACAACTCGCCTCTGATTTTTCTCACAAGACCTCTACCAAATTTGAATTCCATAAAGAGAACTTTTGAGTTCTGACAATTGCAAATGACAATATATTTTATGGCTGGATCCCACTAATGTGGAGAGATGGCATGAAGGAGATGAAGTTGACTATGGATGGACAGCTCGCCACCACTCGTGGTGGATATTCTAGGTAATTCAAGTACTAGTTTACAAAATGTCGTGCTTGCATAAACAAAGATAATTTGTGGGGTCCAATTTGATCAGTTTTTTATTATCTATTATTAGTTATTAGCTGTAAAAGATAGCGGTGAAGTCACGGATGTGGAGATGGAGAATAATTTCCTTTTCTTATTTTTTTTTTCAAGACCATCTAGACTGTATAATTCTCCTTATTAAACAAGCATTTAGCCAAGAAATAACTATTCGCGTGATGCTTAGATGTAAATAAATTAAGCTAACGGTTCCATTCCTGAGTACGTACAAAAAAACTATTCTCGTTAAGGAAGATAATGAAGAGAGATAAATAAACGGGTGTGACATATTTTATTAATAACGAAGATAGGGCACATTATATATTTAGAAGGGGGCTTGGCCTAACCTTCAACTCATATATAAAGGGACATTTGACAGGTTACATCAAATAAAAAATGAACAAAAAATAAATTAGAAATCTCTATCCACACTAGTATTGAAATTAAGTTATCTTCATAAGCTTAATTCGAAAACAAATTCATATTAATCTGACCCAAATCCAGTGTAGACAGAGAAATCAATTTCTTCATTAGCATTTTCATTGCCTTCGAATCATTGGGTGCAAACATTGCACCTGATATGCTTGCTAGCCCTGGATTCTGGCTGTTTAGAACTGAGAAAATAGTGGCATTCTCAAAACCAGCATTGAAACAAAAGTGCAGAAGACCTCTTGGAAACACAAAGACATCACCTTCATGGAGAACTTTCTGAAAAACCTGGTTGTTGGAATCTACAAATCCAGCTACAACGACGCCAGCACTCACGAACATCATTTCGGAAGCCCTTGGATGAGCATGTGGAGCCACCTGTTGAAGACAACATTTAAATAATATATATATTCGCTCTCTAACATTTTAACTTGTAAAGGGTCTCGAATCAAGTATCGTCGCCACCTATTTATAAAAATTGTACAAGTGTCAGGCCCAGAGATGCTGGTTTAGTAGATTCCTAGGCCCAGCACAAACCAAAATATCTTGATGCTCAGCATGGTGAACTTAACATGTTTCTATTAATTGACTTCGCATTCCACTTTCAAGAACTTTTTCCTTAGAATATCAAGCGAGTCAGCCCAGCATAGCCTTAAGGTCCCTAGAGGTGGGCCCAACATAGCTCAACTGTAGAGGCTGGCCAGCGCACACCACAGTTCAATATTGGCCATGTCGTGCCATGGGCTATACGTGAGAGAGAGGGCATATTGAAGACAAAGTCTATAAATGTATGGTGCCTTTCTGAACGCAAATAAGCTTCTGGACAAAGTAATATTTACCGTGACGTAAAGCAATAAAAGTCTCGCAATCAAGTATCGTCACCTATCTATGAAATTGTGCACGTGCAATCAAGCGTTTGATGGAAAAAAGAATCCAGCTCTTGTGTTAGGGGACTTGTCAATATCTAAATAAATAAATTAATCCCCCTTTTAACTGCTCAAGTTTTTAGACGAGATAGTTAAACATGTAGTAAAACAAGTAAAGGTCTTGAGATCAAGTCTCGCCACTTCTCATTTATGAAAATTCTGTGCACACTTCTTTAATGAAAATATAAATTGGGGCTTCACGGTGAGGCACATTAGAGACAAGATTTAAATAAATAAATCCATTCCATGTAAAAGCTTTTAGATAAAGTCGCTTAATGTTACCAGTCCATCTTCTTCTAGATCAGTCCTGGAAGCTGATAATCCGAGGGTGTTGAGTCCTGGAAACTCTGCTGCAGTGATTATGTTCATAGATGAATGATAAAAGTTATCCGTGTCACCACCTTGGTTCAGCAATGAGGATTTGAAATCAGACGCTGTTATGTTATCAGGATTCTTGCACAGAAAGCCATTAATAAAGATTTTTTGATCTTTTGTATCTGTTGGACATATATCTTGAAGATTATCCACATCCCCTGCACAGCAGAGTTTGGTGCAAATACAAAAACATAGTAAAAAAGAAACGCCAAAAGTAAGTCTGGAATTTTTCATTTCTTCTCTTTGGGGAGGGGTGGGGTTGGTATGGTGGATTAATGAGTTTATTTAGTTTCTGTGTTTTTACATATGAAGCATATATAGCAGGGATTTTAGGTTAGGGAAAAGTGGAAATAAAATATTCTGAAGCTTGGAGTTCACTTCACTACTGACTAAGAAAGTTGCTTATGTTTCAAAAAGCACAATTGCTTGAAAGAAAATTGATTATTACTTATCTGGAAGGTTGGCTGTCAGATACCAAGTTGACCAATTTTCTCCTGGTTTTGCTTTTAATCGAAAAAATTCTGAGTGGATAAAATAAAAGGGGTATTGTCCATCTTTTTCTTCCTGGATTTTCAGATGAAAACAATAAATACTAATAACACCTGCTAATGTCCATTAAACAAACAAATATTATGAGAAACAGAAGAAAAACAGCAGCATGAAGTTTGAAAGTCATTGGGAACCATTCACAAGTTAGAAAAAGTTATAGAATCTCCGTTCCATTAGGATCCTATAAACAAATACCAAACTGCAACTAACTGATGAGTATCCATTTTTCAAGGTGTACCGTTCTCAGATATCTCGGAAATGAACTTATTAACAAGCAGAAACCACCCAAGAAGTTGTGGTCAATAACACCCTTGCCTCCGACAACATGTGCAAAATCAATGAGTGCTCTTTCCATTTGATACACGCTCTTTTTCGTATGCCAAAGAACAGAACAAGAATAAAAATGATAAGTAGTTTGATCCTCAAACCATGCTTTTAACTCCAACAATTGTGCTAAAATACCAGTTGAACCACCATAAACAAACGAAGCAAAAGCACAATCTGGTTTTGAATCCAATTCTCCAGACACGTGGGAAGAAAAATTTGCAACCCTGATAACCTGAATCCTAATGGAAGGCTAGAAGTCTCTCTATCTTTCTTTAAATACCTACCTATTTAATCCGCTGTTGATTGGGGAGGCTAAGTTCTTGAACCAATTTTAATGTCCATTGTTGATGAATTGACTTGACCTAAAGTAAGATCTTGCAAAATTCGGGAAGAATCTGCATCGAAGGCCAAGCTGAGTGCCATAAAAATTCGGGAAGAATCTGCAGATGTGGCCTGGGATTCTGGTGTCTGAAGAAAATGATGCATAGAAAGAAACCTCGTTGGATCCATCCTCATCACCCCGAAGAGGCTTGTACAAATGTCCGGAATCATCTATAAGGGGACCAAGCTTCCCATTATCAGCTTTGTGTCCTGCAACCTGGTGATCCTGGACCTTGAGCATCTCTGTGTATGATGAACACCCTCTAAAGAAAAGGAGTAGGTGCTATTCTTATCAATTGAACTCTTAAATGGCACATGGCGTCCTTCAAAATTTGAAGAACAAATTAGTATAGCATCTCGAACAAGTAATCTTATAGTGCATCAAATAATGGCAACATGAAATGGAAAACAAGAAAGCAATAATATCATTACATAGAAAATTCTGGAAAATCTCAAAACACTGAGCCTGAGGAATTAATAACAAAGCTAATGAGTCACCACAAAAATTATAATAAATCATTTGTCTCGCCCATAAACATCATAAAGAGCTTCCATTTACTCCAACAATCCTCTAAGCATGTGAAGATGCTATGAATGAGTGTGTTGACCACAATTCAGCAGCCTTTTAGATCAAACATTAACTCAAAATAAAATGCCGTAGCTTAGGATATTCAAAAACAACAACTTTTCATATTATCAGATAGCAGAGATATAATTTAGCAAACAGTAGCTTGAAGTCATACCATACGAGACGCGACAGATATTCAGATAATTCCATCTTGCATAATACACTATGACTGCAAGAAAAGGTGTATGTTAACAAGGAAAACTGTTGAATTTAGAGGGATGAATTGTAAAGATGATGAACTATGAATATTATTGACATATGTTCTGATTTACAAGGTGAAATAGCAGCAACTTATATAGCTCAATAAGCTAACGGTTGCCTATATCCTACTCTAGTGTTGACCCTGCTGTACAATGCAAAAATGGTAAAGGTAGAGTAGCTTTTTTCCTCTGAATATAGCTGCTCCTTTTCCTAAAATGGCCTATGATGAATGACCCTTCACAGGTCTGAGGCTACAATTATCAGGTTTTATCTCAATTAGTCTTGTTTCTCAACACTCCCCCTCAAATTGGGTTCGAATAAATTGATTGACCCCAACTTGCCAAGAATGTTTAGATGACTAGCCTTGTCGAGTGCCTTTGTAAAGATGTCCGCCAATTGTTCTTTGCTTTTTTTTCCTCTGAATATAGCTGCTCTTTTTCCTAAAATGGCCTATGATGAATGACCCTTCACAGGTTTGAGGTTTTCCTAAAATGGACAATGATGGACAGCCTTTCACAGGTCTGAGGCTACAATTATCTGGTTCTATCTCAACTAGTCTTGTTTCTCAACACTCTCCCTCAAGTTGGGTTCAAATAAATGGATTGACCCTAACTTGCCAAGAATGTTTAGATGACTAGCCTTGTCGAGTGCCTTTGTAAAGATGTCCGCCAATTGTTCTTTGCTTCTGACAAATGGGGTTTCTATCTCTCCTGATTGCACTTTTTCTCTGACAAAGTGATAGTCAACTTCTATGTGTTTCGTCCTCTCATGAAAGACCGGATTGGATGCAATATGTCGCGCAACTTGATTGTCGCAGTACATTTGCATCGTTCCTGTGTGTTCTATCTTTATGTCGCTAAGTAGTTGTTTGATCCAAATGAGCTCGCTTGCTGTGGATGCCATGGCACGATACTCTGCTTCTGCACTCGACCTTGCCACAACATTTTGTTTTTTGCTTTTCCAAGCGACTAAGTTGCCACCCACAAAGGTACAAAAGCCTATAGACGATTTTTCCTTTTGAAAACTCCGTTTTGTTCAGGTGTATTAATGCATGTAGTTTGATGTAAAATTCCTTTCAATTTAAAGAATTCTAAAAAAATTCTGTTTACATATTCTGTCCCATTATCTGAACTAAAAATCTTGATTTTTGCATTATATTGATTTTCAACAAAATTAAAAAATTCTTGGAAACATGAGATAACTTCATTTTTTCCCTTTAAAAGATAAATCCAAATAGTACGAGAAAAGTCATCAATAAATGTAACAAAATATTTAAAGTTGTTATAAGAATCAATAGGAACCGGTCCCCACACAGCAAAATGAATTAAATCAAAGCATTTTTCTGATACATGGGTGGATAAGGAAAATGGCAACCTAGTTTGTTTCGAAAACTTACAAACATCGCAATTGCCAGAGTTAAGATTATAACAAAAAAGTTTGTTTAAAACTTGGTCAAATGGATGGCCAAATCTCCAATGCAGCAACTTGTCATGATCTGTAGAACTAACTGACACATGACATCTATTGGAATTTTCTTCAAGATAATAAAGATCATTTTTTAAAAAACTCTCACCAATCTTCTTCCCTGATTCTCGATCCTGAAAGGTCACTCTGTTTGGTGAGAATATAACATTACAATTCAAATCTTGAGTTATTTTACTAACAGATAATAGATTTGAATTAAAATCCGGTAAGTATAAAATATTTTTCACATTTTTTGAAAAAAAATTGGTTGTACCAAAATCACAAATTTGGGCTTTATTTCTGTTCGCAACAATTACATGTTGATGGTCTTTAATTTGTGTGACATTTTGTATTTTACTTTTGTCCCATGTCATATGGTCGGTAGCACCAGAGTCAATAATCCATTTACTCGTATTTTGAGAAAAATTAGCTATTTTAACAAAATTCAAGTTTAGACTTAGATAGAACCGACCCTGAAGTTTGTTGTTGTAACAAACTGCTTAGCTGGGTCANAATTCAAATCTTGAGTTATTTTACTAACAGATAATAGATTTGAATTAAAATCCGGTAAGTATAAAATATTTTTCACATTTTTTGAAAAAAAATTGGTTGTACCAAAATCACAAATTTGGGCTTTATTTCTGTTCGCAACAATTACATGTTGATGGTCTTTAATTTGTGTGACATTTTGTATTTTACTTTTGTCCCATGGCATATGGTCGGTAGCACCAGAGTCAATAATCCATTTACTCGTATTTTGACAAAAATTAGCTATCTTGGAAATATTTAAATCATTTAAATCGAATTTAGAGAGTACAAAACCTGAAGTTTGTTGCTGTAACACACCGTTTAGTTGGGCCAGCAGCTACGTCAATTGGGCAGTAGGTGTCACAAAAGGCCCAACACCTTCATTTGAATTTGATTGGGTCAATTCGGGTCCAAATCCAGCAGGTCCAAATCCAGCAGGTCCAAGTCCAGCTCCTTCTTTGGGGCTCATTTCCATCCCTTTGCTCTCACCCCTGAATCTCCTCTCCTTTCTTGCGCTGCTCCAGTTCCCTCTCTCCCCCTTGTTCCAAGCCGACCTGAGATGAGGATGAAAGAACCAGCAGCTTTCTCGGTCGTGCCCTGCACGCTTACAGTGGTCGCACCAGTCGGCGGCTGAGATCCCCTTCATCTTGGCCGCGTCTCTAGAGTTAGGGGTTGGGTGTTGTGCCTTGAAAGCTTGACTGTTCTCGGAATTTTCCGATTGTTGTGGGTTTATGAGTGTCCTTCGTAACTCTTTTTGCTCGATTGTTGCTATTATATCGTCAAAGCTCGACATCTCGGCTGAGAGGAGGATTTGGGATCGGACCGCCTCATAGCTTGCATCGAGTGCTCCCAAATAAGTAAAAATTAAATCTTGTTCATTCATTTTCTAAATCTCGACCATGTCTGTTGTTGATGGGAGATATGTGTTGAGTTCATCCCATTTTGACACTATTTCTGTCACCAGTTGCATGTTGCTTTGATTACTTTGTTTGATTTTTGAAATCTCCTGTTTGAGACTAGTGGGCAAAGTTCTTCTGTTGGCCATATAATTTCTTGGCTTTGTCCCACACTTCTTTTGACGAGTTGTAGTACATGAACATGTTGGCAATGTGAGGCTCCATGGTATTTAGCAGCCACGACATGACCATGTGGTCAGTGGTTTGCCATTCTTCGATTTTGGTTATTTTTGCCTCAGTTGGTTTCTGGGAATCTGTAGGTTTAGGTTTTTCTTTGGTACCGTGACAAACTGTAATTTGCCTTTGCCACTAAGACCGATCGTTACTGATCTGGACCAGGGAATATAGTTTTTGTTGCCATTGAGGACTATAGTTGTGAGCTTGGTGTTATCAGTGTGTTGAGACATGATTTTAACTGGCAAGTGCTGATGGAAAGTTTCTTTGGCTCTGTTGGCCTTTTGCTTCTACAAGTTTGAAATCTGCTCTGATACCATGTTGAATTTAGAGGGATGAATTG
>CAIGRH010030021.1:0-19548 GCA_903798295.1 Fraxinus nigra | reverse complement strand
TTTTTTTTATTGGTTTTTTTGTTTTTTTTTTTTTTTTTTTTTTTTTATAAAAAAATATTTTTGTACTGAGTTTTACTTTGTTGTATGGATGTATTTCAAAACATATATACTACAGGGGAATGCTTTTAGTTCAGGCATTGACAGTCGTCTATTTTCTTGCTGGTTTTAAAGATCTTGTTCTGTGCGTTATGTTCTTCCTTCTCCCATCTTTTTGTGTACGTACTTGGGGGTGTTGTTCTTTTATAGGATTTGGGGTGACAATTTGTTTCCTTTTTTTATAAATACGTTTCTTAGTTCAATAAAAAAATTCTTTTTCGGTCTCTGATTCAAATTTTCAGATTGCATTCCATGGCATCAGAATCAACAACAAAGAAATTGTACTTCGTGGGGGTGAAGCACCTGTCCGAGTTGATGCTGAAGCTCTTCTATCTGTGGAGAAACTTGGCCCTACAGCAGTACTAAATAAGGTAATGAGTTGTTTGTGACTACCTCTACTTTTAATACTTTTCCAGCCAAGACTGTTCATCGTCGTCATCATTTTTCTTCTGTTTCTGGGTATATTTCTTGTTTCTTTGTTCATAGATGAAATCTTTTGCAGGTAAGAGTTCCATATCGTCCTATTGATGCTAAACTGAGCACGCTAGCAGCAGATCGGGACAAATTGCCGTCAGGCAAACAGACACTGGCACTAATATTGACGTGGGTTCTTGTTTAACACAGAATTACTTTCTTATGTCATCTTATTGCACTTATGGTGATGATACCTGACATACTCTTGCCCTCTGGTGTTGCAGTTACAAATTTAAATTGGAAGATGCAGCTGAGATAAAGCCTCAGATTCCCCTACTTAACAATCGCATATATGATAACAAGTTTGAGTCTCAATTTTACATGATATCAGATCCAAACAAGGTGAATATCTTTTGTTCTTAGGTACTGACTTACTGTTATCCAGCGTGCTCATCACATGTTAATCATTTTTTCTTCTTGCTGTAGAAAAGCTCGTATCTTTTTCAAACATATTGATTCTGTTAATATTTTGTTTATTGTTGTTATGTTTTCTGCTCCTGCTCACTATGAATTGGATTTTGTCCCTTATTTGACTTTATTATCTAGATAGACAAAGAGACACCCACATACATAATTAAGTACCTGCAAACACTGATTCACAAGCACAGACCAAAACCTATTTATCTTCACATCTAATGCTGGAAACAAAATCTTCATCCTCGTGCGTAGACGTTTTAAAACAGCCCCTACTGTGAAGAAGGATATATGCCATATCAATGAGATTGCCTCTACATATACCCGATCTGATATGGATCTGAAATAAGAAATGCTATTGTATTTCTAAAGACTGCATGCTGCGAACTCTGGGTGTTCTGCTTCCATATGTGCACCTTAGTTTAGATGTATGTATGATAATGTGAGAATGTTATTAGCCGTCTTACTATGGAAGCGAGAATTATGTGGAGATTTCCCAGTAAGAATGTAGCACTATTTCATTGCAGTCCTTTTTATATAGGAGTTACTACAAATTTTAACTGTCAACGGCTTCTAGTACTGTTCTAGATTTCTATCTTTTAAAAAATGTGGAAATTCTTAGATTATACTATGTGTTTTTCATAAGAGAGTCAAAGATGGGTTTACCTGGAGTAGATCATGCTTCTTGAAATCTTCATCCAGAAATGACCGGGGGTCAGAAAATAGTCTATTATTATCATCACAGCCCCTGAATTCTAGCCCTTTATGTTTTTGTTTCCTGTTGCCAAGTCTTCGAGTAGTCATAAGGAATATGTGGCTACATAAGAAAATTATAAAATGAGAGTCCTAGTCCTTGATCTATGTGCTTCCTCTTACCGAATCTTCAGGTTGCCTTGTGGAATTTGTGGCTACTCAATAAACTTGCAATATGATATTAACAAGACCCCAATCATAGATAGCTTTAAAAATATTCACATGCTAGAGAAAAATGAATATAAAATGTTTCCACCACTCGAACAGTATAACTCTAGCATCTACTTGCATGCAATGTGTGTGTTAAAGGTTTTAAACTGGAAAATGAAATCTGCCATTTCAGATTCATTAACATGTTCTTCAATGAAATTTAGATTCCATAAAATGACTTCAAAAGTTGTTTGGCGTCCTTGTAATACAAAACCTTGGAGGAAAATGACCATGAATCTCAAACTCCTGTTGTTTGTGCTACCATGTGTTTGTTTCAAATTGAAACTTTTTGATGAATGCCAGCCAGATACAGCGATTATTTGCATTAGTTACAGCCAACCTTGCAGTGCTAAAATATTAAAACGTTATTTTATGTCATAGAAATGAAGGATCTTGGAATCCCAAACTATGGACAGGGGTTTATTTCTCTTTACTTATATCCATCCACCCTTGAGTAAACTTGCTTGCACTTTTCCGGCTTATATAATTCTTGTAAGAAAGTGACATTAGTTTCTTGGTGTTCCTGGTTGTGCTAGTTTTCACTTAGCTTACTGATTTCTTTTTCTATTGTAGCGTGTATATGCCATGGGTGATGTTTATCCAGATTCTGCAAAACTTCCCAAGGGTGAATACAATTTGCAGCTTTATCTAAGGCAAGGCCCTTTTCTCTGTGCAACTGCTAAGATTGCACTAATTCATACACATAAAACATCTGTTGTGGACTTCTCTGTTGCTCGTCATTTGATTTAGTATTTGAGATAACAAATATTTTAGCAGGTGAAATTTTTATTGATGTCTGAAGATGTGGAACGTGTAATCCTTGTCTTAAATTGTGTTGTGCTAAGGTCTTTCCTATACATTTGAGTATTTCAAGCTATGCTGAAAGATAAGGTTAATAAGGCTAGAAGGACAAAAGGAAGGAAAAGAAAAAAGCTACATTAATATCTAAAGCTTGAGGAAGTTGGATATTGCATTTGTGATCTTCCATTTCTTTGTTTCAGGCATGACAATATGCAGTGTTTGGAGAAAATGAAGCACTTGGTGTTATTCATTGAAAGAACCTTGGAAGAGAAGGTAGATTACCAATACTATACTAATTGGGTTGGAAACATTGAAATTTCAAATGGGCTCTCTTGTAGATGATTTTACCTTCATCCTTCTAGGTGTCAGGATATCCTTTAATTTGATCGCATGTTAAACTTTATGGTTTTTCTTCTTTTGCAGATATCTGTTTGATGCTCTTATATTTTTCTTGATGTAGGAAGTTATTCGATTGAGTTTTTATGATCAGCCTGATGGCCCCGTGATGGGTAATGGAAGCTTTAAATCTTCAACATTAGTTCCTGGGTATATTGTTTTCACGCTAATCTTCGTCTCCTTAGAGTCATTTCATATTCTTATGTAATAACCTCCTTTACATTCACTCACGGTAGGGTGAAAGAAGCATTTTTTGTGGGCCCTCCAACAAAGGACAAGCTCCCCAAGGTTTGCATCCCTGGAAATCTTTCATGTCTATAATTTGCAGCCCAATGGGAGAGTTGCTAACAGAGTAAGTCAATTTGATGTTTAATTTACTTGCAGCACACTCCAGGAGGATCTGAACTGGTTGGGGCAATTTCATACGGAAAGCTCTCATCTGCAATGAAAGATGTGGGTAAAAATCCAGAAAAGAATCCTGTATCTTATGAGATATCATATCTAGTGCCACCAATTCAGGTTATGACAGCTGATATCTTTGATAATTTCAATTTATTATGGTCTGAGAAGATGAATTCATTTATCGCCTTTGTTAGGATTTATTATATCATTTTTTATTATGCTTGTCCAAGTTTTCTGTAACTGAGTTTATATCTTCTGTTCAGATTGATGACGACAAGGGTAAAGGTTTTTCTTCAAGTTGCACTAAGAGTGTGGAGGAGAAGTTAGAAGAAGAGGTAGTATTATAAGTTTACAGCACAATTTTAAACTTCATATAAATAGCAGCTTGCATTTTTAGTAGTTCTGCAGTCGCTTCTAGTTTTGGGATCATTTTTCATACATTAGTTTAGAGATATTTTTTACCAGTCCTTGATGTTAAATATATCCTCTTTACAGAATTTTATTTCAATTCTGTCAAGTCTTTTAGCCCACCTGAATTTCTTCTGCCAATATCGCAAAAGAAAATTAAGGTTTTATCAAATCTTTGCACCAATCCACCTTCCACCACACACAGAGGTAGGGAAAAGGAAAACAGAACAATCGATAATCAAAATGCAGAAAGAAGAGGGGAATGCACAGTATGCGCATTAGGATGATATTGTTGGCTCTATCATTGTTCTTATATATTGGGTGATTCTAAATATCTTAGTTATACTGAAGAATCTTATTTTGGTGTTTCAAATTGCCAAGATGCTTAATTTTGGAATTCATCTTGCCAACAGCTCCGCGATACCAAAATTAAGGTTCTAGCCAGTCTAAAACAAGGCACTGATGAGGAACGTGCTGCATGGAAGAAGTTATCCATCTCTCTTAAGGTCACTATTCTCTATATCTTTAGGCATCTTTTTGCAGAAATCATGTGTGTGGATTATAACAAGTACCTAATCGTTAATGGATATCATTTTGGACAACATAATCAACTACCATTGGATAGCTTTTTCAATCTAATCACTAAATTATCTATCTTTTAGTTTTCATGAGCTTCCCCTCAGCTCATTTCTTTGTTAGTTCATCTTTACCTTTT
The DNA here is from genome assembly GCA_903798295.1 of Fraxinus nigra. Taxonomy (NCBI): domain Eukaryota; kingdom Viridiplantae; phylum Streptophyta; class Magnoliopsida; order Lamiales; family Oleaceae; genus Fraxinus; species Fraxinus nigra. The sequence continues at coordinate 14,879 of CAIGRH010030021.1, read as the reverse complement.
GAATTCTTTAGATGCATTTTGTTATATATGTCTGATCATACGGTTCCTCAGCTCACTATGTGGCATGTAATTTCAATTGCTGAATGTTTACTTGTTACAATTTATTTTCAGTCAGAGTACCCCAAATACACGCCATTGCTTTCTAAAATATTGGAAGGGTTGCTCTCCCAGAAGAATGGTGAAGACAAGATTCATCATTATGAAGAGGTAAACTGAAATACAAAGATCAGCTTTCCCGTCTTCTGGCACCAAAAAACTATTAGTGAAATTTAATTCAAATCTCAAATAGTGTTAATGATGCATGCTTCTTTATTTATATTCATTAAACATCTTGTTTATGACTCGAATATTTGTGATCCGTAACTAATAGAAGCTACTCTTCAGATCATCACTGCCGCAGATGAGGTTATTGATAGTGTTGATACAGATGAATTGGCCAAATATCTTTCTCAGAAAACCGAGCCAGAAGATGAGGGTGCAGAAGTGAGTATCTAATTTTCTCAGTTGCTCCTCATTTTTCATCCTGAGATATTATGGGAAATCCATCATTTCTCATATAAATAGTTATAGATTGTTCTTACACACTAGTAATATGCTTCATTAATTAGAAACTGAAAAAGAAAATGGAGACAACTCGTGATCAGCTGGCAGAAGCCTTGTACCAGAAAGGAATAGCTTTAGCAGAGATCGAACATCTGAAGGTAAATATATTGGTATTCCATCCACTTATGCTGCACCTTACCTTTCAGATTGTTGTCATATGTTGTACCTTCTCTTTTGGATATTTTTCCTTGGCCATGAACATGATGTACTAAACTAGTTAATATAGAAGAATAATATGCATGTCTAGCCAAATTAGTGCGTTTGGTGTTTGGTAGTGCTGGTTTGGTTTGGTTTGTGCGTTGTATGGCTAATTAGCAAAAATAGGGATGGCAATGGGGAATAATATGTATGTCTAGCCAAATTAGCGCATTTGGTGTTTGGTAGTGCTGGTTTGGTTTGTGCGTTGTATGGCTAATTAGCAAAAATAGGGATGGCAACGGGGCGGGTCGGCCCCGACCCGCCAAGAATTTCCCCGCCCCATTACCCGGTTATGGTGGGGCAGGTCGGGGCCCTTGCCCTGTTTACCGCCCCGTTTAAGTTTATTTTTTTAAATTTTTGATAATTTATATTATTTCCCCATTGAGACAAATAATTTTAGTTTCCATTTTCTATTAAAATTAATAAAATTTTTCATTTAAAGTATTGAATTCTAAAAAAAATAAACGGGCGGGGCTGGGTGCCCGTTACCCATCCCCGCCCTGAATACCCAATTAAGTGGGTAATCCCTGCCCCGTTCGGGGCGGGGTCTTACGAGTTTGTCGGGTTTTTTTGCCATCCCTAAGCAAAAATCTCAAGTCAGGGCATTTCCAGATAAATTTTTTGTGTGTATCTAATCACGATGATTGTCGTGACAGGTTGAGATGCACACGGATGCGGAGGATGCTGAAGCTGCTTCTGATTCTCATGTCCAACCAGATTTGTTTGAAGAGAACTTCAAAGAACTCAAAAAATGGGTGGATGTAAAATCCTCCAGATACGGCACACTCTTAGTTACAAGCGAGAGACGTAAAGGAAGGCTTGGAACTGCACTAAAGGTAACCTTGATTTATGTCATAATCCTTTCTGAAGCTGTTGGCTTGGTTTTCGATATTGATTCTAAGGTCTGTTATCAAAAATATGAGAAAGAAGTCCTAAAACTCACAAAGTCTTTTGCTGACTTTGTGGAAACAGGTGTTAAACGACATGATCCAAGATGAACAGCCTCCAAAAAGGAAGCTATATGAAATGAAGATTTCATTGCTAGAGCAAATAGAATGGTACCATTTGGTATCTTACGAGAAACTATGGATGAATGTGCGATTCCCAGCGTGTCTACCTCTTTTTTAGGGTCATTATTCATCATATAAATCCATTTGCAATAGAGAAAGTACTTGTCTGGCAGAGTTTTGTAGAACTCATATGAAGAATGAAGCTCTGTCATGGGTTTACAATAAATGAGTTTGTATTCAATGTGACATAATGTTTACATACTTCTTTGTATTCAACATCATCAGTGCACATTCTTAACTGGTCTCCTCATTTTTATTTTTTTCCCCCCATATTCTAGTGACCATTATAGCATATTTGGTAGGGAAGATTGATAGTATTTCATAGTGTCAACAAAAAGGGATAAAAATCTTGTATTTTATATTGTTTAATCTTGTTCAATACTCTTAACCGATGATGCACAAAATAAATTCCACTTTCAAGACAAACTTATGACGTGTTTGGTAGGAGTATTATATTATATGATAAAAGAGAGGTTAAGGTCTTGTCATTGATTTCAAAATTGAATGTTGACTGGATTCATGTGAACTCAAACCAGCAATTTGATTCTTTTGTAATTTGACGATTTCTTTGTTCAATTTTGTAAAATGTGTACACAATTAAGCTATTTGTACATGTACTTTGACATTCTTTTTCACAGATTGGCGATGTGAAGAGATTGTGATGGTTGAATTAAATGTGAGATGTGAAAGAGATTATGCCAAGTATAAATCGGGAAGTTAGGATGTAAATTAGGATATACATTTAGTAAGATTGAATGTGTACACATGTATTTCATGATGACATCTCATCAAGCCACGTGTCAGATGGAGTCAATTCTAGTTTGGCAGATGTTTATGATTCAGGTGAGGCGGATGTAACAATGACTAGCAAAACCTTGTTAAAACAATTCGGTCAAATATTTGGTTTCTTTATCCAAATTGTAGCGTGGATATATTAAATCGAAAAAAAAATTTACCAGAAGTATGCAACTTCTCAATATGAGCCCTACCATTGTAAATTTACCAGAAAATCTTCCCAAACAGTTAAACTCATTAATATCCCAAAACAAAACTCTAACTAATAACATCATAAAATCGATAGGTTAATTCAAGAAACACAAATATCTATCACTCACTATTTACTTCTGTTACATTTTTTACTAACTCAAATTAAATAAAACACAAATATATAAATAAATATACAAATTCGTAATGCACTGACAATTAATAATTAAAAAACATGCTAAGAAGTCAATTTAGTGACAGTTTGGAGTGTCCGTCTCACATTGGTTGATTGGGACCCACATAATTAATAATAAAAAGAAAAAGAAAGAAGTAGAAAAATATATGACCCACGTTCTTTCAAAATATATTCTTTAAAAACTCATTTTCAACCATATATTTTTCAATAAAATAATATTTTCTATCACATCAATAATTTTTTCTTAATTTTTCATATCATTTTTTAAAATACATTATTTTCTCAACAATAGGGAGCCGCCACTTGTTAATTCGATAATTAATTAGGTAAAAAAATCTATGTACAAGAAGAATAATTGTAACATATTTGTAAGTTGATTTGACAGATTATAAAGCAAACATTGAACAAAAAAAAAAAATGTATCATTTATTGCTTAATAAAAATATTTTATTCAAGAAATACATCAAAAAGAATTACAAAAAATATCAGAAATAGCACTGAAATTAATTACAATTCTGCATCCCTAATCAAGAAAATTAAAAGGGCTAACTTCAAATAAGTTAACATTATAGAGGTTCAAATATCACAGGAAGACCTTGCATTGGCCTAAGTGACAGCATAATAGAGGGAGAATGACAGTAATTTGGTGAGAGAGAAAAGGAAAACCTAGTCAAAATTAGGGTTAACATAATTTTGTACTCCATAATTGTCAAATTCCTACCAACACACATTCTTCCTCCAAATCCAAATGGCAAAAATCCCATTTTGTGATTGCATCCTCCATACAAATTATCATCCTTAAATCTTTCTGGTTTGAATTCATTCGCGCTTTGTCCCCAATGATTTTGGTCATGGTGCATTGATACAACATCGATCCACACGTTTGTACCGTTGGGAATCACGAGGTTGTCCACTTTAATGTCATGTCTTGCTTGCCTCTGTACGTTGGGAGCTGGTGGGTACAAACGTAAAACTTCATTCATTACCCACCCCATCTGCATTAAACATAAAAAAAAAAAAAATTATTGTCATAAAATAAACTCAATTATAATGGCCTAATGGTATTTGTTTTCTAGATTTTATTTCTCAGAAGAAATCAGTTTTTGAGTAAAATTTCCCATACAAGATGGTTAATGGTAGTGGGTCCACCGTCCACGGCGTCTGACTGGCCACTCACGGTGGTCGTTCTCAATTCAGCAGCCAATTAAAGCTCAACCACCACACGCCGGGGTCGGTGGAGTGATGGCATTTGTCATCATGTAAAGCATGGGCTATGTAATAATTTTTCAATCGAAGTTCTTCACATGTACACAATTTTTATATTTGGGTGATGACAAGAATCGATTCCATGACCTTTATATGTATCGATGCATTTATTTATTTAATTTTAGTCATTACTAGTAGATGAAATATGAATTATCCTTACAAGTAATTAGTACCCTAAAGATAGTGTTTTTACAAGTTTCTTTATTTTTCCATTATCTGGTTTTGGCTAAATTAAAGCATTGAAATAATTTAACATGCATGCATGATATTGTGAAAGGACAATGTTACCTTCTTTAGTCCAGCAACCATAGTTGCATCAATTTCTCCATTTCCAATCACTTCTCTGATTTCTTCTCTCAGCTGATTTTGCCACTCACGGTGCTGTGCAAGGAGGAGCAAAGTCCATGTCACCGCCAATGCAGTGGTTTCATGGCCGCCGAAGAAAAAAGTTTTGCACTCATCAACCAGTTCACTAGTGGTTAAGGCTCGTTTTCCAAGGCGGCCGTCTACCGTATTCTCCGCCAGCAGTAGACCGAGCAAGTCCTGCTGAGGCTGATGCCTTTTGCTGGATTTGCTTCGAGCGGTGATTATGGATAAGAGGAGGGCATCAATTTCCTTTCCAAGTTTTTTGGCCTTTAAAGTTTGTTTAGGGTTTAAGACGTTGCTAAAGGGTACCCCTATATAGCGGTTGGACTTGAAAAGAGTGATTTGCATTTCTCTTAATTTGTCAAACACTTTTCTTCCGTTTTCATAACTCATGCCGAAACTTGTTTTCGCGATGATCTCTCCGGCTGTGCTTATGATTTCTTTCTCAACGTCGATTTCTGGCTTGCCGGAGTTGACTAGGATACTCCAGCGGTCGATCATACTAGTTGCTGACTCCACCATTAAGCTTGACATAGCCTGTCAAATGGAACCGAGTTAAAAAAAAAAAAAAAAATGCTGGCCATGAATATCAAATTCCTCAAGTAGGATTAAAGAATATTCAAATGTTACTTTTAAATGGTAAGAGATTACAAGGTTAAGGACTTCTCCACATGCTAAAATGGTTGGTAAGAAAACTCTGTGGTGTGCATAGAAATTTTAGCATGCTCTTAATCAAAGAAAAGTTTCTGCATGAAAATATAGTTACAAGACTATACTTTCAAGTTGGCCGGAGAGAATGCTGGAGTTATAACATGGCGGTGCCGGACCCAGTCTTCGCCTTCAACCATCACAAGACCATTGCCAAACATGGGTTCTCTGTCATTTTTAAAGACAGTTGGCTTTCCCCAACTTTTTCCTCTTACATCTACAGTCATCTTCTTCAGAAATTCAGGGTCTGCAATGTAAAGGAATGGCTCTGTCCCTAGCCAGTAGATGAATACTTTCTCTACAAAAACAACAAACCAAGAAGTTTAGTTTTTCAACGACGTAAACTCCATTAAGTACACGGTATTAGACAATACTAAACCGTAATTAGCGATACACAAAAATTTATTCAAATCTTCTTGTGAATGCAAGTGCACGTGTGCACGCACATACACATAGATAAACGCAAGCTTACTGTAGGATTTCTGCCACCGGGCGAAGAATGGAAATGCAGCAGAGTGGATATCATGGGATATGATGCTGGAAGATGGGGAAGAATCTACTGATTTCTTCTCCTTTTTCATGGCACTTAAGTTTCCGAAAGGAAAACTTGGTTTCGGCCCGGAAAACCCATTGGCCTTAAGCTTTTTATATGCCAAGTTAGGCATAATCCACCATGAAAACAATAATCTCCCCATCACAATGGCAACCATGGCCAAAGTAATACTTACAAAAGATTGAAGTGATAAGTCCATCCCTCTCCCACTCTCAATCTCTGAAATAATTCTCTTGGGTGCAAAGAATTTGATTTACTCTTTATCTTGTATTTGATCAGGAGTTTGTGTTGTGTGTCGATTAGAGAGCAGCGAGGGGTATTTATAGAAGCAAAAGAAAGAAAAAAAGACTGTCAAACATTGACCAAAGGAAAATAATTCTTTATTATATTATATTACTTTTTTCATTACTTTTCATTTTTTTAGTCGTGTCTGACTGTTTGTGGCTACTTTTGACTTCGATTCTTAATTTGGTCAAACATTTGGCGGATGAAACCGAGTACACATTCTATATATTGAAGCTGGCACATTTTTCATACAGTTGAAACCTAAATAAATAGACAACATGTGTTACAGGCAATTAAATATATCTTGACTATTCATATGAACCAACAAGAATTCAAATATTAAAATTTGATTCAAACACAAAATTTGATCTACTTCTTGAAATGCTCCGACCACCATTTTTCATGGCTCAAAACTTGGACTTGTATAAAGTCAAGAATCAAAAAGTAATATTTGGAAATTAAAATACTTTACGATTGTGTTTGATGGATATTATTGAGAAAAAATGTATTTTAAATAGTGATATGATGAGAAATATGTTGTGAAAAAGTAACGAAAAAGTTATAGATGTGATGAAAAATATTATTTTATTGAAGAATGTGTGGTTGAAAATGAGATGAAATAATGTATTTTGAAAGAATGTGTATCAAACACGAATTATCTCGAAGAATGAAAATGTAAAATTCAAAGGTCAATATTTCCTTTTTTGAGAAAAAACTGTAGTCACAATAGGCAACCCATATAAATTAATATCATATATTTGTATATACGATCTTTTGAGTCATTATTCTTATATACTTTTCGCTGAGGGTCCGTTTGATTGCAAAAATGAAAAATGGGTGGAAAGAAAATGTTTTACTGGGAATTGAATTGACTAGAAAATGTTTTACTGAGAATTGTAATTAATTGTGTTTGATTGGTATAATTTTCCACCTAGAAAATGTTGTAGGTTTGGTGTCCGTTTGGTTTCGTTTTTATGGAAATTATACATTAAAGTGATAATGTTTTCTACCATTGTGTATAGAATTTGTTCCAATTGGAAAAAAAAAAAAAAATTGTTTTATGTGAAAATTGTTAATAAAAGTGAATTTTTTTTTTTTACTATTGTGTTTAGAATTTTTTTCAATTGCCAAAGGAAAAAAAAATTAACACAAAAAAAGAAAGTAGATAAACCAAAATCCACCAAAACCAAAAGAAAACAATTTCCTTGAAAACCAAGAAAAGGAGGCGCGTGAGGCTGCACGAGGAAAACCAATTTCAGGTAAAAATCTTCCCATCAAACACCATAAGAGTTAGAAAATGGAAAAACTTTTCCAACTTCCTAGGAAAATTAGGTGAATCAAAGAGAGTTTGATTTAAATGGATAATTACTATTATTATTTAAAACAAATATATTTAAAAAAATTTATAAAAAAAAGAAAGATATTTGGTGTAATTATCACTGCTGAATGGGGGTGGGCAAAAATATCGAAAAATCGACTAAATCAACCAAACCGAACTAAATTGGGTCGGTTTAAACAAAAAAAAAGTCGGTTAGGGTCTAGTTGGTTGCAATTTAATCAACCAACTCGTCATTTAACCAATCCAAGAAACCGATACATATTTTTTTTCATTTTAGAATTTAGACTTTTAAACTTAAAAAACAAAACAATAAACACACAAACATAATTATTCCTCGTTACCTACCATCTACACATCTTCTACGAAAACTCCAATTTCCAAAAGAAAGAAAAATGCAAAGAGAAGAATTGTTTGTTGTAAACTCCAAATTCAGGGAAAAAAAATCGATTTACTGACCAAAACAATTGGTAATCCTTAATATACTCATCACCACCAACTTATGAAGTTCATAAGCTCCATCATCCATAAAATTGAGCGAGCCGCCCGCCCGCCATCTTTGCACCTCTCACAAGATGGCAATTCCAAATCCTACGAGTATTTTTCAATTTTTTTATAGTACACCAAAATTTCAATAAGTTAGTTGTTCGTACATATTAACTGTTTATGGGGCTTTATAGGTGCTGAGATAATAGCACCTGTATGATTGTTATTTTTCCCACCATCCAATTAAAATCTGCCAAGTGGATACATTTTTCTGTAAATCTCCCATGTACACATACCATTGTTCAATGAGAAAATCTTATATTTAAAAGATTAAGTATGGTCCAATTCAAAATTAAGAAACAAGGTTTAAAACATAAAAAATCATATATTAATTAAATTTTATTTACGAAATTATTAATTAAATATATATTTATTAATTAAATATATTAATGTTACAATCATACTTTTTGGTTACCAATTATCAAATTAATCAATCACAAGTTAGTTCTCGATAACAAATAAAACAAATTATTTTACGATCACAAATTAAAAGATTTATAGATCACAATTTTTCAACGATCACAAATCAAAAAATTATAGACTACAATTTATTTATTTACAAGTTTTATAAGTTACGATTCAAATTTTTAAGTCACATATTATTTATTAGTCACAAAATATCCAATTTATTGATCACAATCTCAAATAATTGGTCACATATTATTTATTGTTCATAAATTAATCAATTTATTCATCACAACGAAACAAAAAATTGGTTACAAACATTCCCACCCCAAGCCATCCCACCCACAAACCTCGACAACCACCGCCACGACGACTACCCATACACCATCAGCACCGCCAACATCACCACCACTGCAACCAACATCACAACCACCACAAAAAAACATATCCAAAATCAAAGCCACTCACCAACAACGATGTCGCTGTGTCATTGTTGCTGCACGCGACTGCATCGTAGCGACCAAGACCACCACCTCATACCCTTAACACAAACCACCATCGACATCCATTCCACCGCTAATATCCTTCATCTCGCTGGAAGTCACTCCACAAATTTTTCAAACCACCTTCATCCTCATCCTCATCAACAATCTCATTGCACCTTGTTGGAGCGGCGCTGCACCATTGCACAACGACACCACAATCCCTCTAAAAAATATAAACCAGTTCAGTACCACAACGGCTGCGGGCAACTACGATGATTAGAGAGGTTGGAGAATTAGGGCAAAGAGAGGTTGTGGTGTACACTGCGCGACAACAAATTCATTTACAGTGGAAAATTAGGGTAGTTTATAGAGTGATTTTAATTAATTAGGGTACAGAGAGAGAGGGAGAAAGTGGAGAGAGACCATGGAGGAAAAGTGGATGTATAATTATTTTCTAATAATAATATATTAATTAACAAAATTTATAACATCATTCATGAAATGAGATCTCTAAATCTATGGATCTATGTAATTTCCACTCGTTCAATTTCAATTTCCAGTGTCAAATTCCATTTACCAAATAATTTTGTGGAAATTACATAAATCCAGGTATTTAAAGATTGCTTTTTAAAAATCAAGTCTAAAGTTTATTTATTCAAAAATCGGGTGTTACATTAAAACTGTAATTAATAACCCTAATTTATCACTCTATACTCCATCCCCTCTCTCTCGCGCCTCCCCTCCTCTTCCCCTTCAAACCTCGGCAATTAGTGATGAAGGAGTTGCTTTGGCTGACACCACACCACAAGCCCCTGTCGTCGCCCACACTACAGATCAAGTAGGATAAGAGAAGGGGGTGGTGTTGGCGTGAGGCAGAAACGGTGGGAATCAATTTTTTTTTCTTAGGTTAATTTCTTCGCATAGATCTGTAGAGTTGTGATTTGTGGTGGTCGATGGCGGGGGCTTTGGTGTGGTTCGCAATCATTACTGTGACATCGACGATTGTACGATGGTTGGTGGTGGTGTTTGACGACAGTATAGTGGGTCTGTGGTGGCGGTCAATGTGGTGGTGATGGTGGTCTTTGAGATAATGGTGGCCCGTGTGGTGGTGGTCGTTTTTTGTTATTGTTGTGGCGGTGGTTGTGGTGGTGTTGTGGCGGGGTCGACGGTGATGATGGTTTTTTGGTGTTGTGGTGTAGGCGACGATGGTAATGGTTGTTTTTTGTTATTATTGTGGCAGTGGTTGTGACGGAGACGACGATGTTGGTGGTGATGTACAAGCGACGACGGTGGTGGTGGTTGTGGTGGTGGAGGTAGCAGTAACGACAAGGATGAGACGAAGAGTGTCTGTAACCAACTATTTGGTCGATTTGTGACCAAGTATTGATTGTGGATCGGGATCGGGATCGGGAGACGGGTGTTTGGGTGTATGTGACCAACTATATGGTTCTATGTGGCTAACTATTAAATCATAACCTTAAAATCCGATAATTTGTGACTAAAAATATAATTTGTGATCAACAAATTTGGAAATATGTGATCGATAGATAAATCGTGATCTATAATGTTTTTAATTTGTGACCTATAATTTTTTTGATCCGTGACCAATGAAGTAAATTGTGGTCTATAAGTTTTTTGATTTGTGACCTCGAAATAATTTGTAATTAATTAATTTGATAATATGTGACCAATGAATAAATTGTGATCTATAATTATGTATATGTGACCATTTAACCGTATAATTGTGAATTTATTATATTTAAATAATAATTATTTTAATTAATTAACTAAATACTTGAGTTTTTTATTTTTTAAACTTGAAACCTGATTTTTGAATTGGTAAAACTTAAAATGTGATTTGTGAACTCTTCCCGTTAATTTTCCCTCGTTGAACTGTCTCAAATGAGTAGCCCAATTATGCCCATTCTTGTGAGGCTGATTTAGGTCCAACATTGTGGTGATGTTAATTGATAGTTTTTTTTTTTTTTGGGGGCTCCAAACAAGCCTTTACTCCATTGTGGCAGTTTGAACAGCCCATTTAATAATCCAAGTTGGATTTTTCTCCAAATTTGCATCACCAATTTGGTTTAAAAACAACTAAATCCTTTCCAATATCTTCAGATTTTCTTTTGTAGGGATGGCCTAAGAATCATAAATGAGTGAACTCGTGGGCCCCACGTAGGTATACAGTATACTATGATTTTGAATAATGTTATCTAGAATCGATAATATTTAATATGCCAATCTTTTAAATAAGACATAAATCCTTACATTTAATTGGACTCATAAATTATACAAGTGCACTCATTAAATGGGTGTTAAACACCATAATGCTGAATAGTATTGCATGATAAGACTTTTCACCTACATTACTTGGGTGCAAACATGGCTTTCATGATGATCGATATTTTTGTGACCACCTATTCGACTTTTGGCTTAGTCTAGTTCGAGTCATTGACATACAATTTTTTACTTTTTTCGAATATTAACTCAGACCACTTTAAAAATGCCGCTTTCTTCACAGCTAGGAAACTAAGTAAAATCAAATATCACGATCTTGTAGAGAGATAATTTTAGAGCTACCTACGAACCTAAAATTTGGTACATAGTTCCATTTTTGTATTGTTTGGGTTAGTTTTTGGAAAGTGGATAGGATTTACACAAAATTTGAGTGCATGCAATTGTCAAAAGTAAAAAAAAATCTCTATTTTCATGAAAGTTGACAAAATTTGGTTAAATGTTTCCAAGCTTGATTTTACTAATTTGGTAGTAAAGGGAGGACATAGAGGGACCCCATATGCAGTCATGTAGGAGGGCAAATCAATGTGAATTGCTAAGCAACACTATTATACCTGCAAAACATCTCACATGGAACTAAAATGGTGCACGTGTGGTGGTGATAAATAGCATCAACATGCGTGTGGAATTCTATCTCCCATAATTACTTTTGGGATGCTTTTGTCGTTTTCTCGATTCGATATAATTTGTTTTTGTGTAGTGGTTGTACAATACGTAATGACATATATCTATACACTTGTCGAATGATAGATAGATATATCTATAGCTAAATTGAAATCGAAAGCGCTTGAAAAGATTTGATTCGATCAAAATTAGTGTACTTAAATAAAAGGTGTGTGTGGAGGATTAATAACCACACGTCCCTAAAATAACCCACTTTTGAAATAATCGCTAATTTTTTCAACATGTAGAAAAATGGAAGTCTTTTCAACCGCTAATTATTTCTCCGTTCTTGTTATTCACCGGTAATTTCATGTCATAGTGAGTCTAATTTGAGCATTATGATTGAACAATCAATATATATTGAACATTTATTTCGTTTATCGGCACTAAATAGGAGAATGATACGAAAATATAGTGCGAGTTCTCTTCAACGAAAATAGGCTCGTGAATACGAACTCTAGAAAAAAAAAAATTAAATAATTATAATTCAAATTCATTAAAGGCTAACTAATAAAATGGTCCCAAGAAAGACAGACCCATTTGTCTCAATAGACAAAAATTTAAAAGGCACACTATTGCCTACAATGAAGGGACAATAGGGGCCGGCCAGCCTTCTACTGTCAATTCATTCAACAAAATTTCATGCATGCAGGGATCCACCTAAGTCATCTATTTACTATGAATTTTGTCTTCTAGTGCTATCGTTGATTATTCTTGTTCTTACGGGATTCAATTTACAACGAAGTTTGATGTTAATTGATCGGAATTTATTTCAAGGCGATCCCTGAAGTTTAAAATTTTCTTCGTGTTGATACTGTATATAGATTGTCGTCAATGTCATCTACATAAGATTTTTGTTTAAGAAAATAATAATAATAAATGTAAACGAGCTACTAAATAGAAATAAAAAGTAAATTTTAGTAATCAATTTGCATCAAAGTAATGTAATGGTGGAAGGAAGATAAAGAGAGTCATATCATATTCATTGAGGAAGAAAGTGTAGTTTTCTTGCCATCAATCTTAGCTGTTCGATTGAAACTTTTATCTACCACTAAATTAGTCACAGTACTATCTGGCATATTAGCATGCGCCAAGCCAAGTAGAATTTGCCCTTATCCAACTGCAATTAATTCTATATAAAATATATATATAAAAAAAAAAAAAAACTGTTGATAAGACACCAACACATACATACTAAATTTGAGGATAAACCTAATTAAATAATGAATAATTTATGTAATTGGATTATTATATCCACGAGAATTAATGAAATGCAAAAATATTATATTTTCAACGAAGTCCAACGAAAATAAATAAAAAATGTAAATATATAATCAGCTAATTTGTACTGTATAGCCTTGTGAAAAAGGCAATGCATATGTCCAAGATATTGAAGATGAATAATATTGGATTCCCACGAAATTAATGTTATTATATCCAAACAATATGCTAAATAACTTTTGTCGCTTTGCCTCTTGTGTACCAAATGAGTCTGTATATAAATAAGCAAAGAAATGGCCAAAACAGTAACACAAACACTTGCTTCTTCTTCTTCTTCAGTTTATGGTCGAAAAGCTAAGAAAAAAAGAGTATCTGCAGCTGCTGCATGTATGTATAAAAATTCTTGGTGTAGGTGGAGGATTCCAAAGGGATCGCATTGATCCGATCATATGTATATAAACTGATTTTGTTTATCTGTTTGTATTAGATCATGCGATCCCTTAGGAATTTCCCATCAGTAGCACTAAATTCAGTGGAGAAACAACCTTTGAGGTCAGTTTCTATGCAAAAAAGTGTACATTCTTGTGTGTGAAGTGGAGATGAATTGTACATCCTGCCTTTTTGCCTCGGACTCTAGTCATTTTTATACTATGTTTACTGGTGATTTTCGAATTTTCTAGAGATTTTGGGGAGACTGAAGAAGTAAGATCGATGATCAGTCTTTTTGTGCTTAATAGTTAACAAGATCGCAAAGTGTCTTATATTTTTCTTCTTTATATTCAGGAACGGGTGAAGGATGTTTAGCTGGAATTTGACGACGGACTTAAAAATCCACTTACACACACTTTACTCGCTTCTTTTTTCCTTTTTTTTTTGCCTTAAAGTGCCTGCATTCTTGTCTTACCGTGGCTACTAGCACAGGGTTAGTATCTCAATTTCAAATAGTAGTGTACCAGAACCAAAAATGGGCAAAACTCTTAACTCTCATAGAATTTAGTTAGGGAAAAATTAAATGAAAACAGAATAAGCTACCACTTCTCCCACAGCGCATTTCGAAATTTAGAGTTTCATGCAGTCCAAAATCGACTTTCAGTAGGTAACTTTGATGCCTTTTTTTTTCCCCCTTAAAACTTCAATTATTGTATGTTTATGAAGGTTTTCTGCAGTCTAATCTTAACATATTTCCTTTGCTTCCAATTGAGCAATTATTTCTGCAACAATAACTACAAATAACAGTTGCAGAAAAAGCCATATTAACATTGAATTGCCACACACGCCCCCACACACATTCGCTAATTATGTTTGAATAAACTTAAAAGTTAGTTTTTATCAAACACGCTTAACGTTCTATAAAAATAACATTTCTCAATGTGTGTTACTTATTTTACTATTAATTTTCACTTATTGTCAAGAAATTTACATTTTCTAAGGTTAGCCAAACATGTTATATATTATACTAGTCTAAAACGTCTCTTGCATCTATAAATTGAATTAAGGGTTAATTTCACACACTGAACTTACCTAAAAAAAAATGGTCACTAAAGTTTAAAACTTGCAAAAACGGCCGCTGAAGTTTCATGCGCTTTTACAAACGAATCGTTATGATTTTAATTCAAACTTAAAGGACCAAAACACGTGGACATATTAGCTTGACCACCTCAAGTGCAAATTTCTTACTATTAAGTGCCACTTTTGA
>CAIGRH010030006.1:0-16934 GCA_903798295.1 Fraxinus nigra | reverse complement strand
TAAAGTGGAAATTTATTGAAAAGCCTCACTTATGGCGGAGGAACACCGTGATTACACAAAAAAAAAAAAAAACTTTAATAAAAAATGACACTTCAACGTCTAAAATGAGGTAATTCCCAACGGTCAGTACACAATATTCCTCTAAGAGGGGTCGGGATTTCATCGCCAAAAAGTATATTTGTTGAAGAACCTCCATATGCCCTTTTTGTAAGAAATCTGCTGTCATATTTGCCTCTCGAAACACATGATGAACCTGGGCGTTAAGTAAACAAATCAAGTCCATAATATCTTCCCAAAATTCCCAAAGCCACCATAAGGAACATGTACCTCTTTTCACTTAATGAGCCACGACCTCCGAGTCAGATTCCACCATAATATTCCTTATCCCCAGGTCCCTACACATATGTAACCCATCCAATAGAGCATGAGTTTTAGCCACCATATTTATGCAAAATCCGTAATATTGGGAAAAATCAGCTCAACATGTTCTATTCATATCAAGTAGAATTCCTCCTCTGGCTGATCTCGGGTTTCCTTTCGATGCGCCATCAACATTTAATTTTAATTGCTTATCCACTGGTTTCTTCCAACTGATCATTTGCGCTTTTGGCTGCTTAATCTCATTTATAGGACATTTTAATGAGCTCAAGCCATGAATATAACGATCTGAAACGTTACTGACTTTGGTGACCAAACTCGCAAACTAGGATAGATAAGACTTAATCTGCCAAACTGTTTTCTGCCATATAATGGGGTGACCTTCCATCCTAGCCTCACATCTGAATTTCCGGAGCGCCCAAGTGATAATAAGTGGTGTAATGTCACGGAGAACTCCCACATGTGAAACGTTAGAAGCATGTTTCTACCATAAATTTATTATGCCTCTCCAAGTTGCACAATATGGTAATGATAGATTGACGTGAGATGCAAAATAAGACCAGACTTTTTGTGCCACTTTCCCATTACACAAAATGTGATCAATAGTTTCTATCGAAGGAGTTACATAGTAGTCACATTTAGAAGCTAACGAGATTCCAATAACTTGGACCACATCATCAACAGGTAAGTAATCAAAATGAGCTCTCCAAGCCACGAAAGACATTCTTTTGGGAATTTTATTATGCAACGGCCAACATTCCCACGTGCATTCCACACCCTTTTTACTAATCAATTCATAAGTAGATTTAGTCGAGAAAGAACCATCCTTACTAGTCTTCCAGACATATCTACCACGTACCCCAAATAATTTTACTTGCATACCTTCGATAAAATGTGCTTGATTTTCATCCAATAACTCTCTAAGTCGAATTCCATTCCATTTTCCGTAAATCGTCAAGAGGTCCCTGATTTGTAATTGTAGGTCCTTCACTTTGAGACCTGCTTCGGCCAAGCTTTGAGTGCCTATCCAATTATCATACCAGAAATTAGATGATCCGTCTCGAACACGGCAAAAGGAGTATTGTAATGCAATAGGCAATGCCGAAATCATCCCCTTCCAAAAATGAGATTGTGTAGGGGACACTTTCGCCAAGGCAACAGGTTTATTCTTCATGTATTTAGATACAAAAAATTTGGCCCAAAAGGATATTCCAACCAGCAACTTCCATGCAAATCCCATAAATAAAGCTTGTTGTAATTTGCTAAAATCTCAAATGCCTAAGCCACCCTCCTCCGCCGAGTAACAGATTTTTCTCCATGAAACTCATCTTCGTCTCTTAGAACCATCACTTGCGTTCCAGAGAAAAGATGATAAGATACAGTTCAACTCATTATGAATTCCCTTAGGCAAGTTTATGACCGAAAGTATACGATAGGCATGATGCAAAGAACATGTTTAATCAAAGTTATTTTTCCCCCAAAAGAGAGTAAACGGCCCTTCCACCAACCAATTTCTTTTGGATTTTACCCATTATTGGTTCAAACATATGATTCATTAGTCGACCAATGTAGAAAGGTACACCCAAATAAGTACAAGGCCAAACACCTTCTTTAAATCTTTAAAACCCGAAGAAGCCAATAAGTTTTTTTGTGCACTACAAATATATGTTTAGAAAGGAACATAGAAGATTTCATAAGATTTATCAATTGGCTAGATATCAGCCTCAAACTTTTTAACAACGTGAAGGAGATTTCCAATCGAGTTTTTATTTCCATTGGTGAATATAAGTAAATCGTCAGCATAAAATAAATGACAACCATAATTCCTCCAGAATGAAAAGGTTGAATATGATTTCATTCAAAACCCTGGTTGATCATTCTTGACAAAAGCTCTTGTACCAATATAAACAAATATGGTGATAATGGATCTCCTTGGCGTAGCCCTCTAGATGATTTGAATAAACCCCGTGTCTTACCATTAAGCATAATGGAATAGTATGGAGAAGAAATGCAATTAAAGATAAGATTTCTCCACTAGTCAGAAAATCCCAATTTCCTTAAACTTGCAAGAAGGAATCGCCAATTCACTCTATCATAAGCTTTGGCCATAGCAATCTTCATTAAAACATTTTCACCCCTCACCTTCTTATGAAGTCTATATACAATCTCCTGAGAGATAGATATGTTATCAAAAACACTCCTTCCTTAAATAAAAGCAGATTGTTCTCGAGAAATCAACTTGTTTAACAAAGGAGCCATCGTAGCTACCATAATTTTGGATAGAATCTTGTACATTACTGAACACAGACTAATAGGCCTGAATTTAGCAAAACTGCTCGAGGATTCCCCCTTAGGAATTAGAACAATATTTGTAGCACCTAAAGCACAACTTAAAGGACAACCCCCAAAAAATTATGTAGCCACTACAGGAGATCCACCTGAACGATATCCTAGGCACTAATAAAGAAACTTGCGCTGAATCCATCAGGTCCAGGACTGCTATCTTTCGAGATAGACCAAAGAGCATCTTTAACCTCCTCCAATATCGGAGGCTTGTACAAAGCTAGATTTTTCCCTTCTGTAATGACCGGCGTCCGTAGATCTAGTTCAATATTTTAACTGATGCATAAAAAAAAATTGTGTTACCATCACCCTCTTGAAGCCATTTAATGCGTGATTTTGGCCTCCATAAAGCTTCCTATCTTTCAAGCCAATCAACATATTGATTTCGGCATTGTAGTAGCTGATGTTCGGTTTCTAGTGAGAAACTTTCAATTAATGAGTTTTCAAGATGAATCAGTTTATCTTCAAAATATCCAACTTCTTGTTGTACCCATCCAAATACCTCACCATTTCAAGACCTTAAAGCTGCTTTCAATGACCGAGATTTATACCCAAGACAAACCATTGGAGAACCTGTAACATTCATTTCCCATATTTGTTTCACCAGCGATGGAAAATCATTATGAAAACACCACATGCGTAAAAATCAGAACGGTCGATGGCATAGCAAACTCGAGTTATCCCTCCATCGCAAAACCATTGGGCAGTGATCTGAAGATGTCCGTTCCAAGTAAGATAATGAAGCCAATGGAAACTGATTTTTAATATTCTAGTCCACCTATATATGATCTAATCGAGCCCATATGCGGCGAGTACCTTGTCGTCTATTGCACCATGACAATTTTGGTCCATCAAAAGGGATATCCATCAGGCATGATTCATGAATAAAGGTGTTAAACTCCCTTATAGCCATCAAAGATGAATACAGACCACCTAATTTTTCCTCATTGGAACGAACGATACTAAACTCACCTCCTACAAGCCATCCAGATCTTCCACTGTCAAGCATTTTCAGCTGATCCCACAATTCCCTTCTTCGCCTTTGACAACAACTAGCATATACAAAATAGGTTAGCACTCGATCATTTCCAATCGAAAACCATCAAGATATCATTTGTACCGATATATTAATCAATGAAAAGGATAGCTCATTAACCCAAAACATCCAAATTTTTCCTCCTTCCGCGACATTTGAAGCATAATGCGGAAAACTTAAACGTCGAGCCCAACAAGCAATTTTTTCGGCAAAAACAAAAGGTTCCATTAACACTAGAATAGAAGGATTATACCATTTTCTCAACTCCATTAAACTGCTTTTAGAGGATACCACACCCCATACATTCCATACAAGAATATTAATCATTAATAAAAAAATTTGTATCTTGTGGTGATACCTAGAGTCACCTTTTTTCGACTATTTCCCTTTATCATTTTTTCTACCACTGTACAAATTCAAACATGTACAAGAATGCTTAGAAAATTCCATTACATGTCTATCTATAGTGGCTAACCATCTTGCATAATTAGGAAACTAATCTTTCTGTTTGTGGAGTTATATGGTGGCTCATTAGAATTTTAAGACCATATAAATATTGTGGCGGTTAAATTTGATATATATATATTGAATAATCTTGATGGAAGTTTTAGTCGTCTTTTAATTATTAAAAAAAAAGTTAGAGTTTTAGAGATGTCATTTGTTTCGACATGTTATAACTTAAGATTAGTGAAAGCTTCTTTAGTTATAATTTTATGTCATGGAACATTAAATCACACAAGGAATTATTTTGGTGATGCATACAACATCTCATAAAGATCAGTTAATTCATATGGTGATTATTTGGCCACACAGGGAAATAGTTACCTTAAGGATTTAATTGCAATAAAATGATTATTTCGAAACAAGAAATTTCTTAGGGCAAGAGGTATGTAAAATACTTGTATTTGATATTACTAAAGTCCTTGTAAATTCAATGTGTGATAATAATCTCTACCCACATGAAGGTTTGAATTTACAAATTGAATTAGCATTGGTTAATTCAATATAAAGATAGTTTTCATAGCGTTAATGTATGTGATTATCTTATGCAATAGTTCCTAGTTTTTTCAATGACTCTATTCGAATTCCAATTCTATGTGGTGATGATTTATCGGACTAGAATGAGAAAATTCTCCTTACTTTGGGATGTATGGATCTTAACTTGGCACTCCGTATGGATGAACCACTTGTCCCTACGAAATCAAGTACGCCAGAAAAGAGGTCACTTTATGAATCGTGGAAAAGATCCAATCACTTGAGCGTGAGTCTCGTTAAGATTCATGTGAGTAAAAGCAATAAGGGATCAATCCCTCAATGAGATAAGGCCAAGGACTTCATAAAGGTTATTGAAGAGCAATTTTTATATTTAGCCAAAATGTTGGCCAACACCTTAATGAATAGTTTTTAGGCATGAAGTTTGACAATTCTAAAGGTGTACATAAGCACATAATGGAAATGAGATACATTGTTGCTTGTCTTAAATCCCTGGAGACAAAGATTTCCGAGTCATTCCTTGTTCATCTCATTTTGAACTCTCTCCCTACGGAGTACGGTCTATTCAAAATATCATATTACACACATAAGGAAAAAATGGATTATGAATGAACTCCGACAATGTGTGTTCAAGAGGAAGAGATGCTGAAACAAGAGAAGTTGGAAACTGCTCATCGACAACTCATGATAAAGGAAATAAGAACAGAGGTAAATATGGTCCTAAAATGAAGAACAAGATGCAAATGAAGTAAAAGAGTAATAAGGATATCTGTTTCTTTTACAAGAAGAAAGGGCATATAAAGAAGGACTGTTTCAAGTATAAGAAAAGACTCAAAAATAAAGGTACCATCATCTCTTTAGTGTGTCATGAATCTCTTTTGGTTAATGTTCCAAACAATACACTATGGATTTATTCAGGTACAACAATTCACATTGCCATTACTATGCAAAGCTTTCTGGACCTAAGGAAACCGCAACCAAATGAACAAAGATTCTATTCTGAAAACCAGTTGAGTTCAACCGTTGAAAGCGTGGGAACTTTTAAATTAGTTTTAAATTCTGGTTTTCATTTGGATCTTAAAAACACCTTTTACGTTCCTGGCTTTTCTTGTAATCTAGTTTCTATTTCTAGACTAGCACCTTTGGGTTTCAAATTTGTATTCGAAAATAGAAGCTTTAGCATATTTCAAAATTCTGTTATTGTTCGACATGGTGTTTTGGTTGATAATTTATATAAATTTGTTTTGGAACCCACTTATAAGTGTAACTTAGCTGAATTGCATGGTGATAGTATTAATAACAAGCGTTCTATTGTTAAAGAAAACTCCTATAAGTTATGGCATAGGAGATTGGGATACAACTCCATAGAAAGACTTAAAAGATTATTAAATAATGGAGTTTTACTAACTCTTGACTTTACTGATTTTGGGACTTGTATTGACTGCATAAAGGGAAAGTAGACAAACAAAACCACTAAAGGTGCCAAAAGGAGTTTGGACATTCTTGAGATTATTCACATAGATATTTGTAGACCTTTTCCTACTCCTTGTCTAAATGGCTTGAAATATTTTATCTCATTCATAGATGACCATTCAAGATATATGTATCTTTATCTTCTAAATCATAAGGATGAAGCACTAGATGCTTTCAAGATTTATAAAGCAGAAGTATAGAAAGAAAATTAAAGAAAAATCAAAATTATAAGGTCAGACAGGGGTGGAAAATATTATGGACGGTACACAGAAAGGGGACAAATGCCAAGACCTTTTGTTAAGTTTTTAGCAAAACAAGGTATCATAGCACAATATACAATGTCAGGTACACCTCGATAAAATGGTGTAGCTGAACGAAGAAATAGGACCTTAATGGATATGGTTAGGAGTATGATGAGCAATTCAAGTCTTCTTTTCATTTAAGGAGTGAAGCCTCAAAAATTACCGTGTATATCTTAAACGGAGTTTCATCTAAATCAATTCCTAAAACACTATTTGAGATTTGGAAAGGATAGAAACCTATTTTGAGACTTATACACATTTGAGGTTGTCCAATTGAAGTGAG
The DNA here is from genome assembly GCA_903798295.1 of Fraxinus nigra. NCBI lineage: Eukaryota > Viridiplantae > Streptophyta > Magnoliopsida > Lamiales > Oleaceae > Fraxinus > Fraxinus nigra. The sequence goes on along the minus strand of CAIGRH010030006.1, from coordinate 10,126 downwards.
GGTTTACAATCCTCAAATAAAGAAATTGGACACGAGGATAATTAGTGGTTTTTCCATAGGCTATCTAATGAACTCCAAGGGCTATAAATTCTATTATCCTTCTCACGCTCAAAGGATCGTCCAAGCTAGAAATGCAAAATTTCTAGAGGATCACGAAGTGATTGGGAACGAGTTCCCTAGAAATATTGGTTTTAGGAAATGAAAGAATCTGTTAGGTCATCTTCCAATCCAAGCATATTCATTCATTTCGAAAGAAAGAACTTAATTACAACTCGAAATGAACCAATTCAAGAACAACTGTTACTGGGTGAGAAAAATGCAGAACAAAAACTCCACTTCATACTGAACTTATCACAACTCAAAATATGTAAAATCAAGATAAAATAGTAGGTATAAAGAGATCCTTAAGAATTAAAAAAGAAAAAACAATTTTTAGCGATTATGTTGTATATCTTCAAGAGTCTGATATATGTGTTGAATCTGACAATGATCCTAACTCGTTTTCACAAGCCGTTGAAAGGAAAAACTCAAGTTTTTGGTATGATGCCATGAAGGAAGAAATGGAATCTATGGCTAAAAACTAAGTTTGGGATCTCATTGAATTGCCAAATGGACATACAACCGTTGGTTGTAAATGGGTCTATAAGACCAAAAGAAATGCATTTGACACTATAGAACGATATAAGGCAGACTTGTAGCTAAAGGTTTTGCTCAAAAGGAAGGTATCGATTACCATGAAACATTTTCTCCAATTTCTAAGAAAGATTCAATTAGAACTTTAATGGCTTTAGTAGCTCATCTTGATCTAGAGCTACATCAGATGAATGTGAAAATAGTATTCTTAAATGGGGATCTTTAAGAAGATGTATGCATGAAATAAAATGAAGGATTTACTAATGATAAAGGTAATCACATGATTTGCAAAATAAGGAAATTTATATATAGGATAAAACAGGCTTCCCGTCAGTGGTATTTGAAGTTATGTTGTTACTTCATGTGGTTTTACAGAAAATATCATTAACCAGTGTATATATATCTTAAAATTAGTGGGAGTAAATACATTTTTCTAATCCTATATCTAGATGATATTTACCTTGCAAGTAGTGATTTGGGATTGCTACATGACACAAAACAATTTCATAAGCAAAACTTTGAAATAAAGGGTATGGGTGAAGCCTCTTATGTCATTGGTATAAAGATTCACATATACAAATCTAAAGGGTCATTAGGATTGTCTAAGAAGGCCTACATTGAAAAAGTTTTGGAAAGATTCAGGATAAAAGACGTGCATCAAGTGTAGCACCGATCATTAAATGTGATAAATTCAGTCAGAATCAATGTGCATTAAATGAATTGGAAATAGAGCACATGGCTTTTCTATCCTATGCTTCCACTGTTGGTAATTTGATGTATGCATGAGTCTGTACTAGACCCGACATTGCATTTGCAGTTGGTGTACTAGGCAGATATCAAAGTAATCCGGGTATGGAACATTGGAAAGCTACCAAGAAAGTGATGAGACATCTACAAGGAACCAAAGATTATAGACTCACATACAAGCATTCCGAAAATCTTGAAATTGTTGGATATACGGATTCAGATTTTGCTGAATGTATAGACACAAAAAATTCTACTTCAGGGTATATTTTTCTTTTAGTTGGAGGAGTTGTATCTTGGAGAAGCAGCAAGAAGAATATAATTGCATTGTCTACCATGGAAGTATAATTCATTGGTTGCTATGAGGCTACAACACAGACATTATGATTGAGAAATTTTGTCAAATGCTTAAAAGTCGTAGATAATATAGAGAAGCCTTTGAAGATTCATTGAGATAATTCAACTACAATTTTCTTTTCAAGAAATAACAAAAGTGGAGCTTAACCAAACATATCGACATAAAGTATCGGTTGTTAGAGATCATATAAAGAAAAATGAAGAGTTCATTGAACATATTAAGACGGATCTTATGATTCAAGATCCCATGACTAAAGGCTTGCCAGCTAAAGTTTATAAAGCTCATGTTGAGAATATGAGACTTGCGTGCTCAGTATGATACTCTGATGTTTGGTTTTAAGATTGTTGTTTTTATTTTTGAAACAATGTTATTATTGCACTTAAAGTTTGCAATTTGGATATCCATTGTGGATATTATAGTTTGGACCCTGAATGATTTATAGAGAGTCCTTTCATAAAGTAAAGTACTCTCTAGAGGTGATCATACATGTAATACACGGAAGGAAATGTTTGATTATTAAAACAAAACCGCCATGATTCAAGTATTGTGAATTTCTACTGGAGTATATTATTGGCAGTTTCAGCATATAGCCATATTAAGTACCCACTTGAAGTTAACCATTGAACATGTGGACCAAGTTGGATAAGGTAAACAGTTTGTGGCCCACATGGTCAATATAAAGTTAAATAAATTTAAAATTTAAATAGTAGGTTAATTAAGTGTGTAGATAACTTCCCATTTCGTTATTGGAGGGAAGTTATTGCAGGAAAAACCACCCACTTCCACTATAGATGGAAATTATAGTAGTTGTCTTTATATATATGCCAAGGATCCTTAGCCAAACCAATGATAAGTCCTTGCAGATTTTCTCTCTTAATAATGAAAATCCTATATTTATTTCCATCAAGTTAAAGGGGTTATTAAGTGGGTATTGGCTAGAACACGTTTGGTGATTCGAGAACTCAATTCTATTGCAGATTATTCAATTCGATCTTGGATAACATGGTTGGAAGTATGTAATTTATGTCTTACATGTTCACCTTTGGAAACTCAGCTACTTAAGTATTACTCATTGTGGTACAATACACTTATCTTCTATGCTGGTCTTTTCTCTCTTGTTAGTCGTAATAAAGACCTGAGTAAGGTGATAATAAAAGCGTGCGTATTGTTTCCACCTTTCTCCAAAATGATGTGTTCAACTTGGTGTAATGAGACAAAGATGACTAAGCTTGTGTTTGGCTTCTATTTCTCAAAATCTATTTCCAACCACATTTTATGGAACTCACAGCTTTTATCATTTTTTTCAATTACATATTTCACCAACCCTTATTAAAATCTATTAAAAAATTAATTTTTATCCAAATCAAGCAGGAGCTAAATAAGATGGTGTAAAAATTGAACTATTATGATATAAAAGTTGCACTATTTTTAGTGAAATGGATCGAAGATGATCTAAGAACCCCAATTTCCTTCTATGGATTCGCAAAACAAAAGGCAAAGATTTTGGCTGAAGTTTGATATTTTTTAGATTAAAAGTTCAAGAGTAATACTATTCAACACCAATGGTGTCAAGTGTTGGTCTAGGTCGCAACGCATGTTATTAAATGATAGGTTCATTTAAATGCAATGCCACATCATTCATTTAATTGAATTTATCAGTACTGGTGTTAATGCCATTGATGTTAGATAACATTATTCAAAGTTCATATATATTTACGGTTTTTGTTGTTAAAAAGGTATTCATTTAAATTCTATTTCTCCACCTAGCATGACAAGTCACGCTTATATGTCAAAAATTTGCCACATATGGATTGTCGTGTGCCACATATACTTAGTTCAGTGAAAGTTCCAAATCAAACAAAATTTAGATAACTAACTAAAAAAAACTTTTGCTTGACCAACTCGAGACAGCTCTTGAGACGTGTTATAAACAAAATTCATGTGGTTTTTTCTAATCAAAATCAGTTTTTTCAACTCTGAGACGGCTTCTAAAACATGTTAATGACAAATCTCTTACATTTTATTCATATCAAATATAATTATTTTTAACTCGAGACGGAATTAAAAACAAGAATTAGTCTATATGTACATAATATTATACCAAATTTTTTACATAATGGCCAAATGACGGCCCCCTATTGGGGGCGCCTCCCTCAGGCGCCCCCCAATAGGGGGTCGCCATTTGACTATTATGTAGAATATTATGTTATTCTAGCATGGTTCTAAAAACAAATTCACGTGTGTTCTTTGTATCAAAGACCCTCCTTTGATTATGCACTTATGTTGAAATATGTGATTTGATCGCACTATCAAAGAATTAATTTACAGAATCTACAGGTTGAAATTCCTCTCTATCAACATATATAATTCGTCTCCATTTTGTGACTATATTTTGGTATCAATTAGGTAATCAGCTCCTACATGATGGATAACAATGGAATCTGCCAACTTTTTTATATTATAATTTATAATCTAAATAAAGTATAAAATCTGTCCAAACATGTCGTATTATAACTATTGGAGGAACAACATTAACAATCAATTATATTTTATGTTCTATGCATCACCTCAACTGGCTTGAGATAACTTCTATTCTTTCTTAATAATATTAACTATTGCATAATCCGTCATACCAATCAAGACCCTTTTATTTCTTCATTTTTTTTCCGACCCAAGACCCTTTTATTTTCACCTGAGAAAAAGAAAAGAAACAAATTGAATCAACAAGACATACAATCCCACAGTTGTCTCCCAATTGAACCTATAATTTATAGTGGAATCTCACTCACACTGCCTCTTTGGAACTGCAACAAAAATTCCAACACCCTCTTGGAGGCCCCTTAACAATGTAAGACACATAATGACTCAATCGTAGGGCACCCTCCCCCACCCTAATTTATCATGTTCCCCTTAAATTATTCTTCTTATATAATTGTTAAGGGGTTTTCCCTTTGTACAGAAGTAGGGGTTAGAACCCCTACAGACCTCTCACATGAGGTGGGTCCCACGCAAGACCCACCTCAATAAAAAAGTAAAAAAAAAAAATTACCCACTCCCCTTATGTCAAAGTGGATTGTAGAGGTTTTGTGAGAATCCCGTGTAGGCATAGCATGATTCATTGCTAAGGTTCTTTATTTTTTGGCTGCACAAAATAACATAAATGATTTTCCTAGTTAACAAAATTGACTAGACCATGGCTTCATTGTATAAACAAATTGTTGGCCTTACGTTGTGTGGCACGGCTCTATCTTGATAATTGGGGTGTGATTAGATACCCATTTTCAGGTGCTCCACGTTGACAAGATTCTTTGTGAGAGGAAAGGGTAAAAATTTATCTAAAGTCCCATTAAGGATATTTTAGTCATTTTACATTTTGATAACTCCCCAAATTTGTGGGGTTTGCTATTCACAAAGGGGAAAAGTGATTAAGATGATGAGTTTGGTTTTGACCAACTCATGCATGATAAATTATTTTTCTTAAAAAATGAAATTGGAATAATACTGTATACCTTTATTTTTCCAACATCTCCTACACTAACAAATTAAAAATTATTCCTGATGGTGTCCATACTATGGAAAGAAAAAATGTTGGGTTTTTGGGATGTTGATTTTGGAGCTAGTTTACAAGTGTGTGGAGTGAAAATGGAAAGCTTCATTTCATTCCGAATTCCACATTCACAAAACCCAAAAATTTTATTGTCATTGAGTGGTTGAAAAATTAATAAAAGTTGGGGATCACATAACACGTGTGGTTAAAATTGATAGAACAAAGTTCCAAATATTTTCATAACCTAAAGGAAGGTAAGCAGTACTAAGGTCTTCCTCAACAATTTTTAGAAGGCATCTCGGGCAAAAGTTGATAAAATATATAGTTAAAAAGTTGATAAAAATTTTGAATCCTATGACATATGCGGTTAAAATTGAAGTTTGACTTGTTAAAATGTTAATAAAGCTTTACCAAACAAGCTGGTGATCGACTTTTGCTTACAAGTCTTGTATTTGACTTAAGCTTGGAGGGTCATCACTCAGACGTTATCTAACACTTGATTATGAGCGCAAGCTTAAGTATTTTTTTTTTCGGTTATTAAATGTTAAGAGTTAAATTATTAAGTACTCTCGAAATTTTTTATACTAGTCGACAGAACCCTTGTCGAACGCAACCGGAATGGAAATATGCACGCAAATTGCATCTTCTAAAGGCCCACAAACCTACTCATATGTGCACTTCCACTTTTCTACAAATTAACTTTTTTTATCACCAGTATTGTGCATTCATTCTCACTTCTTTAAAATTCAGGCAGGCAAACCCGTACCTCACCTAGGAACCATCGTGCTATATTCATCTTTTTAAGTGCAATACCGTTGCGCATTTCATAAAAAGACACACAAAAAACCTCCAAACTTTATACCAATATTGTAGGTACTTGTGTATGTGCAGATATAAAGATACTAAAACGAATAAACAATGAGAGAGGATCTCGGTTCGTAGATATACCAATTTTTTTTATATATAAGTATGCATTTATTAATAGTCCTCTTGTATTCATATAAAATACGTCATATTTTGACATTAAAAGTCATTAACATTTATTCACTATCACATCATATCCTTAACTTTTTTCTTATACTTAACATTTCATTATTCTGGAAAATCTTGTCCATAATCATGATTTTCGTTCAAAAATATCGTTAACGTGCTTTAAAATGAGAGTCTAATATTTAATCTCATTTTTGCATTATTATTTATTTTGTTAATTCAAAAAATACAATTGGAAAATGAGTATTTTTAGATTCTAATGAAAAAATTGGAGATAAATCATCATCAGAAATAATTTATATTAATTTAAGAATATGAATGCGATGAAAAAAGTCTGAAGTATAAAGTGATAGTGTGTAAAGTTTATGAATTTTTCGTGCAATTAGAATGTATTCTAATTATTAAAATTGAACTATGAATATATTTAGCTTAAAAATAATTACAAACAGAGGATTTTCTAAACATTTATATTATCAAACTTGGAGCTCTAATGTCGTTTTAATTATCAAATGAATCACTCACACGAGTAAGCAAAAAATATTAATTAGCACAAATTAAAATAAGTTCCAATAATATATATTATTTGCAATTTTACCTTTCACTATAACGTTAATTGTTTGTTTCGAAAAGAACAAAAATTAAAGTCTGATATTTTTTTTCATTGCACGAATTGATTACAAAGAGTTTTTAATTTTTAGGAAATCAAACCATACACAAATTTAAATGACAATATTATAAGGAAAGTTGCGCTTTCAATGAACTTTTTTGTCTGAAATTCATACAATTTTCAAACTAAAAAGTCTTGAATTATTGAGATGAAACAAATTGATCATGTTTTTCCAAAAGTTTTTGGTCAAAGATTCATCTGATTTGACGCCATGAATGGGTCTTTATTTCAATCATGTACCATTAAAGCCATGGCTTTACAGCTTTTCCTATGATTATCCCTTAATCATCTACTAAAAAGCAATAAAAATAAATCAATAAATTTAGTTGCTGTTGCTTTCTTGGAAAGCTTAAAAATATTGAAAGAGATGTTAAAATATAAAATATCATATCGAATAAAGATGATGAAAATATAAACTAACTTATAAGGGTTTGTACTATTTTTCTTAACAAAATTGACCTCTTAAATGGAACCATAAATCTTAACAATAAAGCTGGTTGTCCTAGAATTAAATCTTGAGTCAAGCTCTGATTTGACCCGGGATTTAATCCCGGGACTTGTAGCATTTCTCAAATCTTAATATGATATCAAAATTCATTAACTTTTAACGAACAATTTAGGCCAATTAAGACTCAAAAAATTGAACATACAAATTTCAAGATTGATTTGTTCAAACGAGCTATCATTTTGTGGGAGCATGTTAATTAAGGGATAAAATGACACATCAAATAAAAATAAAACTATAGACCAATTTATAAAGATTTGAGTTGTTTTTATTTTTAACAAGGTTAATCTTTTAAAATAGAATCTCAAATCTTAATAAGAGATACTTGTGATTTTCTTGTGTTTTGTAATCATGCATTAGTGGTTTGTTTGTTCAACATGGTATTATGTGGACAGAAGTTCTAATTATTGTCATTGTTTATAAATATTGTACAAATGTTTGTTGGTTTTATTTTATTTTATTTTTTTGTTGAATTTCGGTAATAATTCTTTGAACTTAATATTATAAAAGCAATCAGTAATTGACTATGCTATACCAATTAATACTTAAAAAGATGAGTATAATCTATATAACATCCAACAATTGTCTGTATTTTTGACTAGTTTTTCAATTTAAAACTATATTTATCACCAATATATTAAATTGAATCCATATCTTGTAATAAATAATCAGACACGCATGAGTACCTCGTCCATAGTTCGTGAATATATTATGGTTCTAGCCAATTTAGATTTAATACCAATGTTTTAAAAATTGATATGGGCATCAACCCAAACCGGTATCGAATAGAATACCCAATTAAACTAATAATATAATTAATTATAAATACAATTTACTTTTAATTTCTTTTGCTTTACTTTTATCAAAGATTGTTTATGTTTATTCTACCACACCCCACTAACAGCTTCCAAACCAAACCAAAACACCAAGGCTTCAAATAGATGAAGCCAGCACCACCTCCACCACCTTCCTCCAAATAAAAAGTGAAAAAAAAATAAAAAGTGAAGAGAATGCAACACAGAGAGAAGGCGAGAAGCTTCATTCGAGCATCCTCGGGAAAGTAATCCATTTTGTGTGGCAAATGTTCCCTTACCCACCCACATAATAATAGTACCAACGGATAAGCTATTTTTAATTTTTTTTTTTTATAGTCTACAGCATTTTATTTTTTCATTGTTATCATTTAATTTTTTTTATTTTCATTTCTCTGTCTACCGATAGTAAAATGTTTTTCTTTTGGATGAATTGTATTTTTCATCCTAACTTTTGAGCAAAGTATATATCCTTATATTTTTCGCCTGTTGTTATCTCCAACCTTTGAGAAAATAGCAAACTCAGCTCATATTTTCTATCCAAAACAGTCATTTAGTCAGGTCGGCGGACTTTCACATGCTTTTTAAGAATTGACATATTAGTAAACTCACTATTATTTATTACACACTAACATAGAATTTCGATAATCAATTAAAAAAATAAAAAATAAAAATTGTGAAGAGCTTGACAACTAAGGCTACGGGCCCTTTGTTTGCCATTATTGACATCCTTATATCCCCTTCTAAGGATGTGCTCGTCACTATCGAGCTCTAACGACCTTCCAAGCAATGATGACTTTGTTGTATGCACTGATAGGGCCTTCGGCCCATTTTGGAGATCCCTAATAAGAGCTTTGCTACATGTATGTACGCTCACGTAAATTGTGCGAAATTTGAAAAATTCGCAATCGGAAAATACACTATGCAGATCATTTTGAATTCCTTAAAATCTCATTTCCAAATAAAATCACAAAGATTTTAGGAATTGCCAGAAAATCAGTAAGGATAATAAGGAAATAGTGATTTGCTTGGAAAATATATTCTCATGAGTTGATATGATTCACTGGTTAGTCAAAAAATACTTGTAAATATTCCAACTCTACCAGACCCAAATTTCTTTAATTGTGTTATTAGCTAGTGCTATGGTAGGGAAAGTTGACAACTAACTGTTGCCCCAAAAAAAGAGCCAAGAGATGTCGGGCACACTCACGTCAAGTCAAGCACAATTATGGCGCATTTCCTACCGTAGGGAAAGTTGACAACTAACAAAAAAGCTTCTGTTTTGCACTTCTCTATTCACTGATTTTCACTTGTTTCTTGGATCAATTCGGGGGTGATGGTGGGTGTGTGTTGTAGTACATGTTTGCATGTGTATGTGTATATAAGTGTGTCTGCATGTGTTTGTGTGCGATGCGCACTATGCAGTGCGCGATAGCAGTGGCATTTTGGTGAAGGCTAGGGCTGGGTTTGGTTGTGCAAGGTAAGGTGAGGTGAGGTGAGAGTGGAGTAGACAAGATGAATGGAATTTTTTCCTTTTCTTGTTGCCTTTGTTTTAAAAAAAAAAAAATTATTTTGTCATCCAAGTTTCGGCACCAGCACCGGCACCATCTAATTGCTATAGCGACTTCCGATCTAAAAGAAGATCTAGAGTTTGTTTCGCGCGGTTTTTGAGTCGCTAACAATTAAAAAAGGAAATCAGACGATTGTGTAAGGAACAAACCTCTTGAGACAAAGTCCCAAAAAGTGTTTTTATTGGCGAAAATTTACAATCGGAGATGAGCAGAATGCCTCCAAGGGGCGCAAGCACATGAGTATTAAAAGAAAGAAATTAAAGTTACACTAAGAAATTGAAATTACATATTCTCTGTTG
>CAIGRH010029996.1:0-28763 GCA_903798295.1 Fraxinus nigra | reverse complement strand
ATAGTTTTATTTTGGTGATGTTGGAGGGTGCTCTGTCAAAATTCATATGAAGGTCGTGAATGATCAATAGAGGATTCATCACTCTTAGCTCGTAAGAGATCATGATCTACATTTCATTCAGTTAAGTTGATAATAAAATTATTGGCAATGTACTTATAAGTCGAAATGGAGTTTTCAACTTATATTAACTTAATAGTGTGATAAAAGATATGATTGATAATTGAGATTAACACATATCCATATCTCATAATTGATCGGATCATATTGACAAAAGGATTATAGTTTCACGGTAAACGAATAATTTTATTTTTATCATACCACGTGACATTTTCTGTCACATGTATCGCCCTGACATATTGCTAGATGTCAATCTGGGACAACAAATGTAAATTGGCGATAAATTAAAATGTGTATTTTAATTTATCGATTTTGATTATATCAAAATAATAATTCACGTCGTTAGGTATCGTGATCGGGAACCTGATAGGTCACACACAAAATGAGAATCAGAAAAATACGATTCACCAATTAATTAATTAACAAGTGTTGTACAATTAATTAATTGAGTTGCTTGTTAATATGCATGAAATAATTAATTGGATTAATTAATTCATGGACCAAATTTAATTAATAGAATTAATTAAATATTGGATCGGATTAACTTTAAAAGACGGGTCAAGCCTACTTGAACTTATATTAATAAGCCGTTAGGGTTTTAGAAATGTATAAAACATAATTCATATTCTTGCTAGCACAAGAAATGAGAAATCATAATTCTTTCATTCTTGTTCCCTGTGTAGATTTCTATTAAAGGCTGGACAATTGGATAGATGTGGATTGCAGATCGTAATTGTTCGTGTTCCAATATCAGTAAAGGAGTTTGTAGAATTTATCAAATGTATAATTTCTATCACAGTTTCTATCTAAACACAAAGCAGATCCCTGGTGAAAATTGAAAAATAATTTATTTTCGACTGTGCATATTAAGGAAATTGCCAACACTCTGAACATTTTCTTGTATGAACTTGTTTTTATTCAAGTTTTACAATTTCAGAAGAAAATGTGAACATTAATTATAATTACAAACATAGAGATATGATCATGTTTTGATTTTGCTCATTGAATTGGTTTTTTGTAGACTAAGACAAATTAAATGGCGTCCAAAGTACTAATAACCTCATAAAGGCCTTCCACGAGAAATCTAGAATTCATAGGTAATCCACTCACTTTAGAATTAAAATTGACATCCAAGGCAGTCTAATTTTCCAGTTATGCAATACCATCAAACCAATGTTTTACTGATAATAGTCCTCTTCAAGCTGGCTAAACCGATAGATGGACTTAGTTGGAAATGTAGGTGTTCTGATCTTCTCCCAATATGAACCTGCTTTAGCTGCTAATAAGGACCGAAGCGAGCCCGTAGTAGTAACTTACTAGTTTCAGGCCCCCATAGAATCACTTTTTGTTCTATTAACTAACGTCCTGAAAAAGATGCATGCTATAATATCAACGTTATAAGCATTAGGAAAGAACTTTGAAAAATTGGATTTCGCCCTGGATACCACTTAACAGTTCTCAGATTATCAACTTAATGGTTTTTAAGTTACCAAATGGTTGTTACTTAACCGTTTTTAGTTTTGACCCTATGTGCGGAATGAATCAATCAAAAGAAACAAGTTACTTTTAATTATTTCTAGATGATTAAGCATACAAGTCCAATTATCCTTTGTTGAATTGCCGCAGTAATAAAGAAAGCAGTAAATAACACAATATTGATGGCAGAGAAATCCAATTGGATAAAAACTCCGGGACCAAGTCAGTTACTTCCACTATAGACAATACAGAGTGAGTTACAATCAGATGCTATCTAGCCACTTCACTAGACTTCCCGATCTATTTCCTGCTAACTCCAATGTCTGTTCCAAGACCTGCTGCAATTGTCTCTTTTAAGTGAAATTCCAAGAACCTGCTCCAAGGCCTTATGCTCTTCCTGTACTTGTTGTCCAACCTCTCACAACCTCCAGCAGCCTCTGAAGTTCAACTAAGAAAGTGCCTTTCCAAAAGTGTTTAGGAAGTATGTGTTATGGATTTAATGGATTTGATATTTTCCCCAATTTTGTGGTTGTATAAAATTAAGAGAAAATAGATTATAGCAAAGAGGCACAATGAACAACCACGCTTCAATTCGTGCATATGCTTAGGTATTTATAGGAGAGGGTAATTAGGTTGAATGAGCCGAAAAATACTTCAAAACAGTAAAATATGGTTTTCTGGATCGCTCCGTCCCTCGAGCGAGGGTTCAGCAATAGGTAAGCGACGCACTTTCGCTCGAACGAGATCTCGACGACAGGCGGGCGATATACATTCTGTTTTTGTTGCTCGAGTGCCAACTGGACGAGAAGTTAGCTAAAATGCGACGTTGTGTTTCTCCTCTTTTCATGTTCGAACCCTAAACCTCATAACTCAATTTGTACAAATTGTACCTTAGGTCCTTAACTTTTTCAATACGTTACAAATTAGTCATTTTGTCTACATAATTGCCAAGACTAAAAACCCAACAAACTCACCTTTAATATATGTTTGTAAGAAGATGGTACTCATTGTACTTACAAATCGGAAAACAAACTTTCCATGAGAAATGCAAAAGTAGAAAATAATCATTACAATTTTTCTAGTTTTGCTTCTTCTTCTACTTCTTATAGTTATAGAAAAGTGTTGAGAACGAAGACGATATTAGATTGCTCCGATATTAATTTTTTGAGGAAAATATGAGGTTATATGCTTAATATGAAGTAGTTGATCATAAGAATATAAGAACAAAATAATTTGCAGAGTAAATGATATTTCACTAAAATATGGAGAGAGAATACAAAGATTTTGTATTTATAACTTTGTTTAACTTAGTCTAAAATACAATCAAGAGCTAAATATATATAGGGGACGTCCAAAATCCTAAAAGTAGAGTTATGGATGGAAATGAATGCTCAAAACGCGAAAATGGGCAATGACTGGATGAGCTGCCGCTCGAGCACTAGGAAGGCACAGGCACCAGCTCTTTGAATAGAATTTTGACGGTCACTTGAGCGAATTCCACTACAATGAACAAACTTCAAATATTCTCCACTTGGAAACAAATTTCACTATAAGGAATAAATTTCAACTCTTCAATAAAAAAACACAAACGAAATTTTCTATCAAAACTTCCAACTGGATATATTCCCTAAAACTCTATCACCCAATTAGGATAAAACTCAATAACTAAGTATTAGCAAAATCCCGAGCACTGGGCTTGGACATCGCCAAATATGACAGAAACAAGCCATGCAACACAATAAGTCAAAAGCATGATCTTGGCCAGAATCAACACCTTTAACCATATTCAAACCATCAACTAAATCAGCAACATTGCACCTATGTGGAGACTTATGATAAAAAATAGGTTTGTTACTAGCAATTGAATACAATGACACCGCTAATAATGGTGGCAAAGCGGCATTACCCATAACTTCTAAATTCAACTAAGATGTATTCTTAAAAAAAGACCTTAGAATAGATTCCAATGGTACATAATCCAACTCCAAATTCACATGAGTTATTAAAATATGATGATTGATCAAAGATTTTGTATAACACTACAAGACATATAACTGAGATTTTCTATGTCCCTTCAACCAAAAATGGGCTCCTTTACAACCTTTAGGGCTCCACCTTCAATAGTGAATTTGTACTCTTGTGAATCAAGAGTACTCTAGGAGATAAGATTTATTTTTTTTCAAATCTGGAACGTATCTCACTATATCAAGTGTTCTAACTTCCCATCAAACATCTTTATTCTAACTCATCAATAATAGCTATCCTACAAGGTGTATTATTTCTCATTACCACAACACATTTCAAAACATAAGAAAAGTACAAAATGTATCAAGAATCCAATCCTCGTAAGGTTTAGAGTCATAATTAAAAAATAAGTACTTTTCCATCACTATGACAATTGTCTACAATCCTGGCTTCCTCTGAAGTTTCTGATTATTGATTTGCATCCAATTTTTCTTTATTCTTCAACTTATAACAATCCTTTATCAAATAGCACTTCTTCTTACAATAATTATAAAATTTAAAGTTAGACTTTAATTTGTCCCTTGCACGACCACCATCAACAACATAGCCAGCCATCTCTATGAACCTTAGATCTAACAAGATGCTTCATTTTCTCCTTTAAATATAGAGCATTATAGACTTCTTTAATGGTGAGAGTATCATGACTAATAAGATCGTATCTCTAAAAGATATATGAAACGGGCAAAGAACACAACAAAATCAAACCCAAATATTTTGTCATCATATTTAACCTCCAATGTTTCTAAATTAACGACGATTTCCTTAAAAATAGCTAGGTAATCTTCAAGGGATGTGCCTTCTGTCATACGATTAGAATATAGACGTTACTTCAGATGCAATTTTCTAGTTAGACTATTCGTTATGCATAATTGCTCCAATTTTAACCATAATGCACTGTATGACTTCTCCTTTAAAACGTCTGGAAGAATATTATTTGAAAGATAAAGATGAATCTGAGATATAGCCTTTCGATCCCTCCATTGTATTTCCTCTAGCTCCAAGTTATGGACATCTTGTCAAAATCCAACAATACGTCGTCAAATCCATGTGAGCGAGTACAACTCATATCTTTACATGCCACAACGAAAATCTTGTGCTGCAATCCAAAAGTAAAATATCATATTTCGTGGTTATCGTTACAAAGATCAAACAGAGCTCTTAACATGAACAAAAACTCGATCTCCCAAGAATTTCCAAGTATTTGGCTCTGATACCAGTTTGTTGAAAATGAAGATGGTATCGGATTGCTCTGATACCAATTTCTTGAAGAAAATATGAGATTATAGGCACAATATGACGTTGATCACAAGCATATATAAATAAAATAATTTGCAGAGTAAAGAAGATTTCACTAAAATATGAAAAAATAATACAAAGATTTTGTATTTGCAACTTTGTTTAACTTAGTTTAAAATATAATGAAGAGTTAAATTTATATAGGGGACATCTAAAACCCTAAAAGCAGAGTTATAGATGGAAAGAAATGCTCAAAATGTGAAAACGGACCTGGGTCAGACGAGCCGCCACTCAAGCACCAAGAGGGCACTAGGCAGGTGAAAGCTTTCGTATAGAATTGCGACAACATCGCTCCCGAGATAGGCTAGCGACTAGCTAGCGTAAAAATGCCAAAATTTCTCCCTGGTCCATATCTTGACATTTTCAAATTTAACACAAATTTCAACTTCCAATTGGACTTCCAAATAGAATTTTCAATGAAATTTTCCAAATAGAATTTGGGTCACACTATAATTCTAACAAATAGCATCCTGAATAAATTAACTTATGTCGACTTCCTCTAAAAGTTCTTATAGTCAAATAAAATACTTTTAAAAAATTATCTAAATATGCTCGAAAGCAACTTCTCAATTTTCGAAACAACTTTAAGCTTTTCAGAAGCCCGCCAATTGGACCCTTGGACTCCAATTTCATTTTTTTCTCTCTCCATTATATTGATTTTTGATGGGGTCTCTAGGCTCCAAGATGTTCAAATGAACCACTAAGTGGTCTACCATATCTTAGACAAACTATATGATAAATAAACTCAAGATTTTGCTGTCCCAACGAGGACCTAGCAATAAAATCTCAACAAAATCACAAAGGTACAAAAATGAAAAAGTGGAAGGGGAATTAATTAAGAGGAAAAATAATTAGCTTGGAATTTGTTTACCTAATGCACATGGGATCTTGCTTCATGAATAAAGAAATTAGTTCAGAATCTCATTTCTGTCATTACGTATTATTATTATTGTTTATTCATAATTACTATACTGAACTTGATAAAGTTATTTACAATCACAACTTCTTGTACTTAAATACTTATTTGACTCTTCTCGAACATAAAATTACTTCATAATTTTTTTTTTCAATGCTTGGAAATGGAAGCTAAAAGTAACATCAATATCAAAATTTGCAAGCATACTAAACATCTTTGTGACGTTGTTTCGACTGGATTTACAATATGTTTGGTTTGTGCTATAATTTTGAGCAACTTATTTCAACAAAAAATATTTTTGAAGTTACTTCTTAAACACAGCCAATACTCTGAATATTGTGCACATAATTAGGCTTTATCATATCTTAAGTTATAAATAATTGTATTTATTTATTAATCTCGGGTAATGTAGTACCATTCTTCTTGAATAGTGAAGGCACGTCGCAGCATATATTTCATACAGCTGAGCTGGTAATGGTATAGCTGAAAGAATAGTATTTTTTTAAAAAAGTCGAAATTCCCCAGTAAAATAATAGGGCGATAAGAAAATTTGTGAACGGGATTTCCATTTTGTAGGACCCAAACTGTAAACAGCCAGCCCACCTCCCAACTCCCAACCTAAAGATAATAATAAGCTGGCATCGTTTTTCTACCAGTCAAGCAACCAACCCTGCATATTATTTGTCCCCTCTCTCCGGTCACAGCCACAGGTGATTGATCTCTGATTTTCTTTACTTCTTTCTTGTAATTTAGCCACTGTTTTCTCGAATCTGGACTAAATTTGGCTTTGAAATTGTAGAGTGGTTTATACTGACTGGATATTGGGAGTCTGCTTTCTTGATTTATGTCGCATTACATTCGGACAAGAAGAAGATGACTGAGAATTAAGCAGTGGCTGTCTTTAGATTGTAAGAAATGAGTGCTACGAGGTTCATAAAGTGTGTGACTGTGGGTGATGGAGCTGTTGGCAAAACCTGCATGTTGATTTCTTACACCAGCAACACTTTTCCGACGGTCAGTTCCCTCCACCCTGGCAAAAAAACGAAAAAGAATATATATTATTCCTCACATTTGATTTCAATGGACTTTTTCAAGAATTCTCTGTTGTTTTTTGAAATTCTTTTGACTTTTGATGGTTTTTTGCAAATATTGCCCCTTTTTCTTTTTTTCTTTCCTTGTCTCTTTCTTCCTTTTTTGTGGGTCGGGGAGCTGATAAAGTAATAATTGAAGGGTTCTTTTTCTTTTTCTTTCTCTTTTCTCTTGAATATAGTCTCTTTTAGTTATTTGAGGAATTTCAAATTTAATTTGAATCTCTACTGAGATGTATATGGATTATGATTGATGGATTAAATCGCGTCTGATTGCGAGAATCTTATGATTATCTGACTGTTGTGAAGCTTCATCTTCATCTTCTTTTTTTTCTTGAATTTAAAAAATCTTTCAATGATCTGTATGTGTTAGGATAATGGTTATTTTTAGGTAATTATGTTCACCAATTATTGTCTATCTTGTTAGGTTCTAGGACAGTACTAAGGAAGAACAAAAATCAGTAGTTCTTTATATTGTATTGTCCAACACTATGCCATCCTTAAGATTTAGCTCCCTTGGAAGTCATTGTTTTTTTACAACAATCATGCTACATGTACGTCATCTTTTACATCATTGTTTACATTGCGCTACGTAGCAACACAGTTTAAAAAAAAAAAAAAATCTCCCACCCACAGTTTTTTGTAAACAAAGGGGATGTAAACAATGAAGTAAGGGAATGAATGTACATTTAGCATTATTGTTTTTATACACGTCTTTAAGTTGTATCTCATATTGCTGCTTTATGAATTTTAATGTCATGTTCTGATTTTTCATGTTACATTACAACCAAATAGACTCAGCTAAAGAGAATGACAGACCAAGCAAGCTATGGTTACATACTCAAATCTTTATAATTTTTGGCCGGTTTCAAAACAGGATTACGTGCCCACTGTTTTTGACAACTTTAGTGCAAATGTGGTTGTGGATGGTAGCACCATTAACCTCGGTTTATGGGATACTGCAGGTAATTCTTTCAATATATATTATTCTTTTTCTGGAAGTGAGAAACCCCTCGTGTGCATCCAGACTTTCCTTTTAACAGGTCAAGAGGATTACAATAGATTAAGACCCTTAAGCTATCGCGGAGCAGATGTTTTCCTTCTTGCATTTTCTCTCATTAGCAAGGCCAGCTATGAAAATATTGCAAAGAAGGTTAGAATCATTGCAGAGCTAAATCGTTGTGATAGGTCTATGGTCATATACATAATGGTTTGATTTCAGAGCAGCAACTGTGTGTAATAATCTGACTAACAAATATTTTTTTCATCAAATTTTTAGTGGATTCCTGAGTTAAGGCATTATGCACCAGGTGTTCCAATAATTCTTGTGGGAACAAAGCTCGGTAAGCTTTCCCCTAGTCTTGTGATGCTTTCCTATCATTTTGCCACTCTTTTCATTTTAAGAATTAGTTAGTTTCAGTGTGATCCTTTGTCCAATTTTAGGGGTGGAGATGGATTGTTGAAGTTCTTGTTCTCGTAAAGCATTGGTTGTATCATGCGATAGTTGCAAAAGATTTAGTTTCATTTGTTTTTTAGAATATGTAGTGCTGGATTGATTGAACAGTGAACAATGATTTTTTGTAAACAACACCAAACATTTTGAGAACAAGGCCTCCTAGTATATTGTTAATACATATATTGATTAAAGTTTACGGAGGTCTTTCTTCTTCTTGTACCATCAATTATTCTTTAGATGTAAATAGCTACCATCATTAATCTCTAGTGTACAAACCCAAACTGGTTCTCTGAAACCGTCATTTTAAACATAAATTGTTTATCCATCCCTTTCTCCTGCAGTTGCATACACAAACACATTTAGTTAATGCCACGATAATTTGAATATCTCCCGTGCTTTCATGAATGGGGACTAACATACTCTTCTTCCATCAGTTGACATACGAAATAATTTTGTTAAATAACTTATTAAACTGAGATCATATGTCACAAAGCCTTGTTTAAATGTCTGCTAATAGAAAATCTTGGCATTTGAGCCTCGTGTAATTGATAAACACCATCTTGAAGCTCGATTTGCCTAATCCTAGCAAGTTTGAGTCGAGATTTCTTTGTGCATTCTTTTCATCTCAAGGGCAGGTATCCTTACATTTGATGAGACTCATCTTTTACAGATCTTAGAGATGATAAGCAATACTTTGTAGATCATCCTGGAGCAGTGCCCATTAGTACATCACAAGTAAGATAGAATCATCAATTTCTTTTTCTCCTATGCTATTTTGGGGTCTCTTAATTTTACCCGTGCGTAATTTCCTTGAAGGGAGAAGAACTCAAGAAACTAATCGGAGCTGCTGTGTACATCGAGTGTAGTTCAAAAACACAGCAGGTACATATCCCTTCTTTTTTTTACTGCGATCATAGTCCTTTATCTTGTTTCTCATGATGGCTATGTATTTGTGCAGAACGTGAAGGCCGTATTTGATGCAGCAATTAAGGTAGTCCTCCAGCCACCGAAGCAAAAGAAGAAGAAGAAGAAAAAGGGGCAAAAGGCCTGCTCCATTTTGTAGTACTGGAAACCAATGACCAATTTTCTACCTGGAGAGGCGAGTCTTAGTTAAATAGTCTCCGCTAACTCACTAGATATTACTATTATGGCTTGTTCAGTAAGGTGGAGTTATGATACCGGATACATTGGTCTTGTTCAGTACTACGCACCAAATATACCTTTAAAGGATTGGGTATTTTCCCGTTATTTTCCCTTTTGTACTGGGTTCATGAGATGTAATTTACTCGTCTAGTGTTCCATGATGAAACGCGTATTATTATTTGCTTTTGGTGTGTTTTGAATTGTAATTATGTAAATGAACGAGAATGGCAAGGATGTATATTTCCATTTTCAATTGAACTGCAGGTGGCTTGAAACTGCGTTTGCAGCCTTTCATCCGAAAGTTTTTCCTTGGGAATTGCCTCCATTGTGCTAAAGCACATCTCTCATATTTATTTTTATTTTTTAATGTACGAGAAGTATTTATAAACTATTTAAATTATAAATAGATAAAACTAATTGGTGAATAAGTCAATAATGCTTATAAGTCACTCCAAATGTATGATGTACTTACAAAACCAACTTGAATGTTTATAAACTGTTCAATCTGTTGCTCAATTTTGTTTAATTTTAGTTCAAATCATACCCAATAACTTTAAAAGTTGTTATATTTAACAAGGACCTTCGAGTCATTTCACAGCATCTGTAAAGATTTGAAAAGAAATCCCAATGCCATTAAAAGAATATTATTACATGTAATATAGCATTAACAAAATGATTCTTGATGTGCGTTCAGCTGAAAGGGAGGGAGCCGTTTCCCAGTTCCAGATGAATAATATCCGCTCGCATACACAAATCATTTCATTAACATCTTCATATCATATGGTAACATATACTGTCTGCTCCAAGATAGCCTCTGAAGCAGTGCAGTGCAGGAATCTTCCAAGCCCATGAAGGTGGCAAGAATCTTCCAAGCCCATCCCAACCCGCCATAGACAGCAATTAGCCATCACTCCAATTGTGCGAACTCAAAATGGGACCAGAAAAGGCAATGCATAAATATCAGCATCAGGCAAGTATCTTGATTGCGGCCACAATGCTGAGCTGCTAGAACAGGATATAGTATCACCGCTGGATCTGAATGTTGTCTCTGCACGCACATCATTATCCTTGCTCTGGGAGAGCCATTCTTGATCATTGGGATAATTCGCCAAAGCATGCAGTTCAGGAGGAACCCAATTCTCGACTAAGTTCTTATACTGTAATTCCAATCTCTGCGTTGGAGTCAATACTGTATTGGCCCCAGATGAAGTTCCCAGTTTGCCTTGAGCAGCAGCCTCCATCTGCCTAGAAGCTGAAACAACTAGCTCTTGATCAGTTCCAGTCCGAAATCCTTGAACAAAGTTATGGGTTCCCTGTGAAGTCCGGCAAACTGTTCCTTGACTAGCTCTGAGAGCAATTTCATCCTTTCTTTGCACAGGAAAATTCATCCTTCCGGATGTAGAGCAAAGCTGTGGCTTATCAAACGAAGTATCAGGTTCATTCTTCATCTTCTTCGAGGGCAATCGGATCTTGATAATGTTACCTGTTCCTCATCCATAACGACTAAGGTAAGGACCACAGAGGAAGCTCCAAATATACACCCCTCGAGAAAGAACAAAGATATATTTTGTCAAGGGGAAAACACACTTACCAAGACTGTTGCTACCATCTATAGACGAGGTATGCCTCTTCCTCTTGTTGCTGTTCTCCGTGCTTTCAGATGAAGAGCTGGGAATGAGAGAACAGAGAGGTTGCTCGAGCTCTTCAGTGAGACTGCTTCTTTCCAACTGTTCAGTTTCAGCTTTTCTTCCCTCGTGGAGAAGCTTACCTCTAGAATCCACCCAAATGTTTTCTTCAACAAGAACATCGTCAACATTATGAGACTTACCAGAGTTCCTATTTGTCTTCTCTTTCTTTTTCTCTTTCTTCTCTTTCCTTCTCTCTTTCTTCTCCGTTCTCTTTTCCTTCTTCCTTCCTTCCTTTGACTTCTCCCTCTTATTTTGGAGCTTTAGAGCACCAGAATAACAATTTTAGTATTGAGGACTATCGAAGCCTATATATAACATGGCCGGGATATGAAACAGAGACCAAAGCATGATTCACTTTTCATTTTAACATAACATTTTAGCAGCTTCGTACTTAGATGCCATGCATCTTCATAACAGAAACAGATAATCTGGGCCGAACTTTGGTCTTTTCGCAACTCAACACAAATATTTCCAATTGAACACGGGGATCCAATACATAATTATAGAAAATATCTAGCATTTTTCACAATTCGGAAAAGATTGATCAAAGACAATTCCTTACTAGAGTTCCTGGTAGTTTATGGAACCTCTATCTAAAGCAGTCTTGTTCCATCAAATAGTAAACGAGCATGGGTTCCATAGAAAAAAAATCCTGCTCACATCTCATTAAATAGGAAAAAGAAGAAAGCGAGAGCACAAGCTCTTAGTCAAAAGTCAATAAAAAAATACATCCAAAGTGAACAATTTTAACAAGTTCAAAAGAACAATATGGATGTATTAATAGATTTGGATAAGGAATTCAAAAAACTTTCCCCCAAAAAAACTGAAGATATTTTGCCTCATGTCCGGAGAACATAAAATATAGGACTAAATTTGATCACCTACAGACCTCTGATCAGAAAAAGGTTGATTAAGCCACCATTTAAAACCATAAAAGAAAAAATGACTTGAAACATTCAGATGGCACTTGGCAGTGTCCCTTAGTTTTTTTACAAATTTTAACTGGATTTCAATCAGTTGCTAAGTGAAAAAATTTGTGCAAAAGCAAGACAAGTAATAGCATCAACAATGATATTGCTGCATGCTTCATAAAACACAGCATACCAGCTCTAAGCCCCCTGTTTGATGGCCATTATTTGGCAAAAATAAAGTTTTGAATAGTGATTTTTTGAAGAAATGTGTGTTTAAAATGTAGGGAAAAATTTTGGATTTACGTACAGAATATTTTATTGTGTAAATGTGTGGTTGAAAATGAGTACATAGAACAAAGATTTTTGAAATAATGGTTGTCAAACAAGGGCTAAATGTACTAAGCTCATATTTGGTCCCCATTAAATTTTAATTCATTTTTCTCTCTCATTTTATCAACCACACATTCTATCAATAAAATAATATTACACATAAATCAAAAAAAATTCTTTACTTTTTAACCACAAATTCTTCAAAAAATTACTATTCTAAAATCAATTTTATTCAAATAATGAAGTTCAATGGCTTAGATTAAAATTTAGATTTTTGTAAGGGCTAAATATGATAAATCGATTGTTAGAAAACATGTGGAGTTGACTTCTCAATGTGAAACTGTTTGGTGGATTTGAAATTGGCATCGCCCGCCTGACTGTTGCTAGTGCCACGGAGCCAAAAAGAATCCCTCACCAGTCACCACCACCCAAAAAAATAAAAAATAAAATAAATAAATAAAGAAAGAAAGAAAGAAGGAAATAAATATTTTTTTCCCTAAAATGCGTGGTGCACTTTTATTGGTAAATAGACTTTGACGTAATAAAGAGTTGAAAACGAAGTCCACGAGAAAATATTTGAAAATAATGCTAGACCAATAAATCAAAAATAATGTTAAATATATTTACTATGTTAGGCGAGAGTCGTGAGACAACATCATAAAAGATCAAGAAATAAAACAATTTTTTTTTCGTTGTTCTCTTCCTTAAGTGTTGCCCAGTATTGCACATGTTAAAATATGCCCAGAAAAGTCATTTGAATTAATGAAGCATTGATAGGTCTGGAAACTCGAGCTTGATTTGCAAACGTAACATTAATCATCGAACTCGGAATAAATTTATTTTATTTTTATTTTTGAAAACATCTAGGGAGATATATTTGCTTCAAAAGGCAAGCATTTCTCCAAGGAAAACAAATGCCTAAAGGTTGTTTTAGTAACTTCACTCATCAAGACATTTGAACTGGTCAGTAGCAGTTGTGACAATGACAATTAAAGAAGAAATTAAAGATAAGAGGAGGGCCATTTGATGTTAAAAGCAAGTGCTCATAAGTCGCATAAAATGGTACTTGTAAACCCTAAATAATTGAAAGATCAATTGATTTAAGTATTTTTTCTAAAGTTGCTTTCACTCTCACTTTCCATCAGCACATGATGTGCTTTTGAAAGCATGACTAAACAATTTCTTGTACTTTGAACATTCAACAAGAAAGAAATAAACCCCATATGTACCTACATTATTCAAGAAAGTGTTGGATTTTTATAAAAGTTTGGATCCGCTACATGAATTCTTCTTCATCATAATTTACTGGGAAATCCAAAGCAACTAGATCTTTAACAATTACAATAGACTGTGTTAACTTTGGTCTATCTTGTCCCTCTTATGACTTGTTCTACTAAAACCGTATTATTCCCATGTACACAAGTCTCTTTAGGTCTACGCTAAACATGTGTCATCACCCGAGTCGTGCTTTTCTTAATTTATTCTCAACTGGTGTCATCTCATCACATCATATATAAATTTGATGTGTGAGTCTTTGGCTTTCTCCTGCATTTTGACATGAAGTTTTCCAAGGTATGCTTTCCTTCTCATTAATATAGTCTTGAGAAATCTTCATCTCTTGATAATGATTAGCTTACAACACTTGAGGAAAAATTCTTGATTAATTATCTATATTGTAACCAAAAACAATAGTTAGATACTCGTTTGGTTTACTCCAATTTCATCATCTTGAAATGTTCTCATAGATTCGACAGAGTTTTGTATTGTGTTTGTCTATCTGTAAATTTTAAATAAGCTTTTCTGTTTCCTTCTCATAGAAAGAGAGATTGATTCTGAAGGAAAAAGCTAGTTTTGGATACGGCCTGACATCGACCAATTATCCTATCCTCGAGTCTCAACTGGTTAATCCGAGCAAAAACCAGATTTCATAGCTAAAAGGTTGCTCAATGGGAAAGAAAATTAGGTGGTTTACTTGCGTGAAAAGACTGTTCATTCCGGACTCAAAGCCAAAAGCTGAAGAGGTACATAAATTGGTTTTCGAATATCCATTTGAATTTCATTATGAGACAGGCGTGTATTATTGAGTTCACCCGACCCTTTCTCAAATCATGATCAGAAATCAAAGGGATGGAAATGGCTGTTTGGAAGGTTAAAGTTCAGACAGTTCCCTGCACTTGAAGCACCTGATCAGAAAACGTTAATTGAGGCAACAGAAGAGCAGAGAAAGCGTGCGTTGGCTGTTGCAATTGCAACAGCAGCTGCAGCAGAGGCTGCCGTGGCTGCAGCAAATGCTGCGGCTGAGGTGGTCCGGATGACAAATATTCATTGTCAATTTGAAAGGAAAAACCAAAATTCTGCTGCTATTAAAATTCAAAGTATTTACAGAGGCCACCTTGTGAGTTTCTCCAAATTCATTTTCTTTGATTTTCAATTGTTGATTTGTCATTGTAAGTGGCTTGTGCTGCAAATGTATTTCAATTGTTGATTTGTCATTGTATTTTATGTGTTTAGTACTTTGTTTGAACTAATCAATTTTGACAGTGCCCACTCACTTTGAGGTAGTTATCTCATTACATGAATATTGAATAGAAGGCTACTCGGAGGAACTTGCAGTAGTCCAGAAATGAAATATATAGCTTAGGAGGCAAATGTCAATTCAGAACTCCGTTTGAGGGGTATTTGGCTGGGATTTAGATCTCAAGGAGTCTTAACTTCATTACAACTAGTGTATACTTTTATCAAAGGTTGATGAGTCTACCTTTAAACAAAATCACGAGTCTTTCACAGCATTGCGATCATTTTTAGAAGAGAGAACAGGTCTGTGAACGTTCAAAGTCTCCTTAAGACATAAACTCATCCATATGAGGTGCTATTCCATTGTTTCAAGTCCTCGGACCTTCTTATGAATTCCCTACATCATTTTTTATATAATTACATTTATATAAGCTCACTGTGGTAACAAGGATGCAGGATGCCCCTGCCTCTCCAGTGCAAGTTATTACCTTCCAATGGAACTTTTGCAGGCTAGGAAAGCACTAAATGCACTGAAGGGACTGGTGAAGCTTCAAGCAGTGGTTCGAGGTGAGCTTGTGAGACGCAGAGTGGTTCAAAAACTGAGGCGAATCTCATCATTGGCAAAGACACAATCACAACAACATCAAATAGCTCTTCCAACTCTGAATCAATATCATGATCATGATCAAAAGAAGAAAAGTTTTAGCCTAAAGGAAGTGATCAAATCTGAAGAACTAAAGGTGTGTGAACAAGTTCAAATTCCACTTTTTCATGTAGAAATATGGAGTGGCATGTTTCATAAGTTAAAATCTTGTTTATTATATTGTCTAATCCCACCTTTATTATATATCAAACATATCCCAGATGCTTTTTAACACAAACTCTCTATCTGTTGATAGGCAAACTTCCAGAAGTTCAATGAAAATCACATAAAAGTCCCCTCAAATTGTTTACTTTATGATTTCCATTCTCTGCTCTTATTGTGAAGTTCAGTAAATTCATGCTTTTAAGTTAAATAAAGAAAGAAAAAATCGTTTATTGGCAGCTTGAATGCAAAAGCCAAAGGAGTTGGGATTTGAGCTTGTTTTCGAAGGAAGATATGGAAGATTTTTGGCTAAAAAGGCAAGAAGCCATTGCCAAAAGAGTGCGGATGAAACAATATTCATTTTCTCATCGGGTAACTTGGGCACTTTATTCTATAACGTCGCTCAAACTTTTATCGAAACTTTAGTGCTGATATATAACAGCCAAGAATGTATTTCATTTTTCTTCTTGACAACAAATTAGGATAATTTTCTACTTTTTAAATCTCATTAGAGTCCTTTTCCTCATTTTTTCAGGAGAGAAGAAAGGACCTGACTCTGCAAGAATTAATAGCCCAGAGAGAAAGCAGCAGGCAGTCAAGCAGAAAGGAAGAAACGGAAAAATGGAAGAATTTACCTGATTCATACACTTCTGCAGGTGATTCGAATCGGCTGACGCTACTAAAGCTGAGAACTGCACATAAACAAGAATTGGTAGAAGAATTAAATTCACCATTTTCACTACCAAGGAGATCGTTTTGTCACATAAAACAGAAATCAATTGGAGACGAAAGCTCCTTACCAAACTCACCAGTTTTCCCGACTTACATGGCAGCCACGGAATCTGCTAAGGCCAAAACAAGATCAATGAGCATGCCAAAGCAACGGCTAAGATTATGCGATACATACTCAGGTCAACATTCTCCATACAAGCTTAGGCTTTCTTCATGGAGCTCCTTTAATGGCGAAACAAAGAACATTAACCAAAAGTGCAGTATTTCTCAGTAGTAACTTGCCAAAACGAGATAGCCATTGTTAAAATTGTTTCAGACTCGGCTCGTGTTACCTCATGTACATGTGTGCATATACAGAAATCTTCCACAATTTCATGTTTTTGTGTGTAAGCTCCTGAAGGTGTTGTGTGTTCTTTGGGAAGATTCTCTACCCCAGTGTCTTGGAAGAAATTTTGTTCGATAACTTAGTCCCTGTTTGATTGGAAAATGTCACATCCGAGAAAAACGAATTTCACTTTGGCTGTTTGATTGCAATGTGAAAATGGAAATCGAATTTCAAGGTACAACCTCTTTAAACTACATTTTCTTTGTTTTCATTGAAAATAAATTCTCATATGGACTCTTACTTCTTACGGATGTTAGTCTCTCCCTCTCTTGTTTGAATCTCTTTATTTTCAAAACAAAATTTTCTCTCATCTTTTCAATTACACATTTTTTAATAAAATAATATTACACGTAAATTCAAAATATTTTCTTATTTTTTAACCACACATTCTCTATCAATCTACTATTCTAAAATGTATTCTTACAATAAAATTGAGCTCGAACGGGTACAAATCCCCTTCTAGTGCATGTGTAGTACACAAAAACAAAAGATTGAACCATAAATAAGATTTTGATTTTGATTTTGATTTTTGACTTTTTGTGTTTAATAACATCGAGTTTTATCTAATCCTCAGTCCTAAACATCATTTTGAATGAAAACCGTCCAAATCAAGCATTGAGCACGAGATCATTTTTAATAAAAAATCTAAAGCGTAACGATTTTGTGAATGGATGCGAACTTGGGACTTTTGCAAGTGTTGTTACCCTCCAAATTAGCTCATCTAAACGTTTTAAGATAAAAAGTCAAAATGCGTAATAACTGACTCCGATGTCAGGCAAAGGTATTACTAGAAAAGTTCAAACTTCGAATTCTACCCCCAAAATGTAACAAATGCCAACATGCATTGGGTCCATTATATACTCTAATTCTATGGAAGACACTCAACTCGAATTAGAGGTTGATATGGTAACTATACTTTATTGGAGGTTGACATGACTTTCGCCTATTTCCTGCCTCAAGGCAAGCTACTTTACCCCTCTTCTAACCAAGAAAAATACTTTCAATAAATTATCAAAAATATATTCAAAAGTAACTTCTTAATCTCAAAATTAACTTGTGACTTTCTAAAAACCATGCCAAACAGACCCTGAGCAGCGAAAATTGAATATTCAGCTTGTCGGTAGAAGGGTTCAAAATTTATATACTTCAAAGTGAATGGAACTGAGAATTTATACTCGAGGGAGGAGAGGTGTCATACTAAATCAGTTCAAAACCCAAGGTTAGACGTTCCATCGAGTGGTTATGTAAAATGATTCATGATTGCGTGCTCAATGAAAAAAGAAATATACATCGAAGAGTACATTTTCATATTAAAACTATTTAAGTGAAACTTCACCGATGAATACAGCTCCCAATTCCTTGTCAAGAAAACAAAATAATCGGCATAAATTAATTTCAATTGCACTTAATCCAAAATTTACCAGAAAAACAATTCATTAATGCCAAAATGTAAAAGCAATTTCAGTATTAAATCTATCGAGCAGGCTGTGACTGTTGAGCATGTTCCAAAAGCTGCGTGACTAACTTATTAGTGCGTCCAGAAAGGGCCTTGGTGTGATCAATGAGCTGCTCGTAGCTGAAAAATTAACAAATATTTTTCTTAAATAAGTGGAAATCAAAGAGTCAAAACAGCAGGCACAATGATAAAGTAAGTTCAATTTATTGTACTTAATAGGAACATTTGCAGTTGAGTAAATAAGTTCTTAAATTAATGTTTTTCCGGGTCAAAGTTGGGAATATGCTAGTGTGAAGAAAGTCTGAGCAGTCGTGCGTTAGGATGCAAATTGTAGCAGAACTTACACATTGAGGTGGTTGGGTTCCATTACGATAGTTCCCTTCTGAGAATCAATCTTGGCATCAAGTTTTGAGGTCTTTATAAGATTCACAACCCATCTTTCTGCCTCGTCATAATTCAAATTCAGTTTCTCGGCAAGCACCCTGTCAAGAGACCCCAAAATTTCAACTTAAAATGATTCAATGGGTATTATAAACTAAACATGTAGGAAAGTTAGGACGATCAGTATGATAAACCCTGTAATTTCGCATCGTAGTGCATCTAGGCTACATATTAACCAAGGATGCAAGAAAAACTTGAGGATTGGTAGGATGGGGGCTATATTAACTTGTGCAATGAACAATTTAAAGCGCGTACCCCATGTCAATACGCTGATGAATACGGCAATAGGTTTCAAACATAAAAAGGCGGGCATTTTCAAGGAACTCATCTCTTAATGGTACAGTTGTAAAGCTCCCCTCTTCCACTCGTTTTCCCAGGAATGGATCGTTCAATATAACCTGCATCAAAATATCCATGTTCCGAAGGCGCATAAACAAGGGCGCAGATAAAATAATAATAATAATAAAAAATAGCCTTCCATGCACACCGGTTTTAAAATCATAAAGCAAAGATCCAGCATATCAAGATAAGTACACTGGACTCCGCAATTAGAAAACGGCTTTGTGCAACAATTATAAGAGACTTCTAAATCAGTTTCATTTTTTTAGTGGATCAATGACCAGGAAATAGGCATTTTCAGGTTAGATTACTTAGTTCCTGGAAGGGACAAACGAAACAAAACTTGACATAATATGGCCTCACTAATTTGAAGTGAACTGATCTCAAGAATGGGAAAATGACACGTATTCATCAAACAAAAATAAACAAAATCATAGTACATAAGAAAACAATTTTAGACATCTAGAAGATAGAGCTTTACAGAAAATTTAGCTCGCAGCATTTCAAAAGAGCATTGGATTAGCATGTGATGTCCTTTTTAATGCACAAATAGGATTAAGTTCTAAGAAGTCACGTGTGTCATGCGAGACAGTTTTCATGTTGAAACTAACACCTGAAAAAGAATATGAAGAAAAGGTTGCACAACATACAAGAGAATCAACAAAATGCAAATTCGAGGTACTAAGAATTGGTGGTAACTCAATAATAATCATTTATTGGGCTAATAAAATGGTGGAATCCTGGAGAAAAAAAATTAACTTTATACTAATTACATGTATCAAAGCCAAACAAGAAATGTGTGCATATAATTACTCGCCAGAAATCAAAAACGTGTTGAATGACTTCCCCTTCTATACCTCCTTTTCAATGAAATTGCATAATTTAAGTAAAGAGAAGGAAAAGGGAACTATTTGGAGTTAGGAATCTAACTTCTTCACACATTTTCATCTTTGTTTGAGCCTCATCAAAGTCATAATTGACATATACACATGCCAAAAACTCTGTGATGGGATCTTCGAAAGAGTACTGCTCTTGCTGAATAACCTTTATAAAATCCTTGAATTGCGGCCTCCTCCTTTTGTTGACAATGAATGCAGTTGCCAGGTAACGCAAGAGATGGGGAGCATTTGTTTGAATGGCATTCAAATACCTGATAGAGATTGTATGGTATCAAATTCGCGCAGTCTTACCTAGAGGGAGGTAGTAAAATATGCAAGATTATTATGTAACATATGTATTATCTTTCTTCAAAAATTTACTTCCATTTTCGGGAGTTTTCAGTGACATGATGAATCCAGAGTTAAAAATAGAAATAAAAACAAGAAAAGTTAGTAGATTCGAGAAAAAAAACCATAAATGTGATAGTACGAAAAAACAAATTGCAAGAATGCCCACTTATATGTATAAATTAAGCATTATTTAAACAGTGTAGGGTGGAGCTCTAAATTGATTTTCAACTAAATTAAACGTAAATCTCATCCCAGAGCCATACTTGTCATGGTTAAATAAGTCAATAATCTGCGTCCTTCCATTTTCATGGTTGAAGAAGATGAACAAACTCCAATGCATAAGCCATATTCTACCCTGAACTTGATTCAAAGGAGAAGAGAAACTCTGCAAGCCATGTATCATCACTATATCAAGCTTCTTGTATGATACAAGTAAGCCAAGAACCAGTTAATAAAATCCTAATATGCAATAAAAGCAACCTTAGAGTCAATTATTTCCTTCAAGCGGTTGAGTTCTTCCAATGCAATGTCCCAATTCTGCATCAATATCTCAGCAGCTAGTTTTCCCCATAATGCACTCAAACTCCTTTCGCTATTCATGGACAGGTCCCGATAATGATACAAATAATCAGCAGCACCAGAATAGTTTCCACATTCAAACTGAAATTTTGCGTACTGATACAGTGCCTCTATCTGCTCGGTACCAATCTGGATAACAAAATTATATGTGCTTAATCAGTTAGACAATTTAATGCAAATGATGACAAGATAGGCATTCAACTATTCAGTGACTTAATTAACAAGTGCAGTTTTTAACCATGATATGGATTGCAATTCATTCACATAGACAATTTCATGTGAGAGAAATGACCAAGTGATTCGGCACCCTCAGGTTTGTACCAGAAATTATATGCATTACACATTTATTTAGCAACCATGTGCACTCTCTAAGACTTCTCCTTCAAGTTTTTATTTTCATTATACCCCTATCATACAAAGGAACTTTAACGCCTTATCAATGAGTAATAGACACATTGCCATACACTCCCATACTATTCAGAAGACTTCAAATTGTGCATACTATATGAATCCTAACCTGATAACGATCATTCAACATCTGAAGATTGTGCTGTTTGTCAGCCCTCAATTCTTGAACAGCATTTGGATTCTGCAGAAAAGTTACGATAGGAGCTGCAGCCTCCTCCAGTGATTTCAGCCTGGCCACCACCTCAACTCTCCTTTCCACCATCTCTAAAAGCGCGCGCACGTGCACACACACAGACAGACAGAGAGTTCAGAAATCAACTCAAACACAAGCCCTAGACCACTGCATCTCAAAAGAGTTTAGAAGCCATTAGGAATAAGAAATAATTCAACAAGGAAAAAGATGGCCACCAGTGGACAAAATCCGGTTGATAGAAAATAAGTGAAAAAAGTAAAACCAATACTAAATTTACTACATCAACATGCACAAATCGACAAATAAGAAAATATAATTTGGAATACTTTAACATTCACAATTCCAAGTCCAGGCTCCTACTTGGATGTAAGCTAACATGAAACCATCTTCGCGCATAAGACATTAATCCCTCCACATACCAACACTTAAATAACACGCCACATACCAAAGCTACAGGGCCCAAGTCAGGGATGCACTTACATATTCAGACTAGT
The DNA here is from genome assembly GCA_903798295.1 of Fraxinus nigra. NCBI lineage: Eukaryota > Viridiplantae > Streptophyta > Magnoliopsida > Lamiales > Oleaceae > Fraxinus > Fraxinus nigra. The sequence continues at coordinate 6,742 of CAIGRH010029996.1, read as the reverse complement.
AGCTAAAAAATGAGTTAACTCGGCCATCAGAATTAACACTTTATCTCCTAAATATACCCAACAGCCAAGCCCTAGTAACCATGTAACTGTGTATCCACCGTTAGTTACAAAAATTGGTAAATTAGTCCCCATCTAGAGTTCAAATTCACCGCGTCTCCCAATTAAATGCAGGGTGGTTTTATTTTCAGGTGGCCAATCAGGTTCTCTTTTTTTCCCTTTCTTGAAGTTCGCAGGGATATCAGAACCATGAGAACCAAAATTTTCATATAGCAGTCATAAAATAAAGTCACAATGTCCCTTCAAAAATAGCACCCTCCCCAATACATACCCACATATTTTAAGAATGCAGTCAACAAACCAGAAACCTTAAAATCCCAATTTTCATGCATCCATCTATCATAAGTCTAAACAGCAGTCACAATACCAGGTAAAATCTGTTATGTAAAAAATATACAACAATCAAAAAACCCTCCTTTACAAACATCTACACCTACATATACATGCCAGAATCTGTGCTTGATATTTGAAAATGCACCAAACAAATCAAAAACCCATAAAATCCTAATTTTCACATATCCACCAAAAAAGCAGCTACAAAAATATTAGGTAAAACCGGTAGAAGACTCTTATCTGTACGCAAAATATATAAATATGCATGTATGTAACTAAGTATGCGACTTTTTACCGTGGGGGACGTCTTCGGAGTGGTAGAGTGACTTGTGGATATCCATGGCGTAATCGACCATGTTTGTGTGGTTGAGAAGCTCTATCTTCGCCTTTAAAATATCCTCCTCTGCATACAGTCCCCTCTCCTGCAAGAACTCCAGTAGCGGGAACACCAGGTGCCTGTCCAGCTGCGGCGCTATTCGCTGCGTCAAATCGTACTTCGCCGCCATTGCTTCTTTTCTTCACGATTAATCAATGGCCAGAACCGTGGCGGCGGCTATGGTGGTGGAGGAGTTTGGGTTTTGGATAGGATTGGATAGTTGGATCCGACTATAGACATGGAACTTTACTAGGGGCTTGATATTGCTTTTCGGAAAATCAGCTGCGTTAGCAAGCATGTCATCAAAGTTTAGATTAATAATAAAATCAGTTAAAATACAAGAGCCCCTATAGCTCAGTGGTAGAGCGTCAGTCTTGTAAACTGAAGGTCTGTAGTTCGATCCTGCATGGGGGCAAATATTTTTTTAGTTTTACCTTAATCGTTAAAAAATAATTTTATTTTTATTTTTATTTTTCCTTTCGAAAAAAGGACTTTGATTTCTCGTAATTGTAAAGGAACATCTAACTCCCTGCATGTAACTTTCCCAAAATATTTGTTATCTATGTTTTTGTATAGTTGGCAATATTCTATAGTGCATTAGGGTTGTCACCGTTGGTTGTTCCACCACCTTTCGACGATTGCAGTAAGAACAGATATCGTGGCTAAAGTCATCTTCTCCATTAAAAACTAATTTTATTTTTTCTTTCAAAATAATCAAAGTATCCAAACGAGGAAAATATTTTGATTTCGCGTAATTGTAAAGTAACCTTTAAAAGGAATGTCTTACTTGCTACATGCGACTTTCCGAAAATATTTGTTGCCCCTCTTTCTCTCACTCTCCAACATTATGTGCTGGGTTTGATTCTAAATCTATATTGCTGGGTATGTTTTTGTAGAGGTGGCCATATTTCACAATGCATTAGGGTCGTCTCTATAACTTTTTTAATATTATTTTATTGAAAAATGTGTAATTGAAAATAATAGAAATTTTTTTTTTTTTGAAAATTATGGGAGTCAAACCATGGTTATATATACACATGCATGGATAGTAGTTGACATTTTATAGCTGCTAAAAAGTAGAAATCAAATTCATCAACTAATTTTAAATATCAACCACAGATTTCATCAAGTTTTATAAAAATTTACTAAAACTTTTGTCAAAAGCTTTGATAAACAATTCCTTAATTTCATGGGTGGATTTTCCGGTTTAGTTATTAACTTATATTTTCTAAATTTGAGTTAGAGGAGGTAAACAAATCGAGTCGGTTTGCGTGCCGAAAGTCATAGCCCGGGTAAAAACAATTTAAGTTTTTTTTTTTTTAGAAAAACCAAGGCTCGGCTCGAGCTTTTGGCTCAAGCCTTATTGAGTTGAGCCAGCTCGTGTTTTTTTAAAGGTGTGAAATTCAATTTTTTTAACAATATAATTATGTGCAATCTTGAAGGAACTGTTTGATGACTCATGACAATATAATTTGATTTGACAGTACATTGAAAGATATTTAAAAAAAACCTTAGCCAAGCCTACATTTCAAAACACGGGTCGGCTCACTTAGCTCATTGAAACACACTGGTCTGCTTAGGCTCGAGCCGATGCCCAAAAATAAGGCTCGACTCGAGCCTCGCATCAGTTCTATCGAGCTGCGAACCGAGTTTACTTGAGCTTTTTCCTGGATAAGCCACGAGCCGTCTGAGCCGATGAGCCAAATTGGCATCCCTAACTTGAGTTGTTCTTTGGATGGATCAAAACACCCTTTTTATTGTATATCTATGGCATTACTTTCTTTCTTAACCTACGATGTTGAATTGTGACTCAAATTCCTTTGGGTATTGATGGTTTGGATGAATAGGCCTTGAAGAAGTCTAAAGATGAACCAAGGAAAATAGGTCACCACATTTGGCTTGTTGAATGCTCATCTCCTGCTCAAGCACTCAAAATAGGGAGTCTGTCGCTCGCCTATCGCGAGCTTGGATGCTCAAGCGCCACACGTGAGATTTGCCGCTTGAACGCTAATGTTATCTTACAAGATTTTGTTTTCGTTTTTTATCCCATTTCCATTTATAACATATTATTTTTTGTTCTATATATACTCCACATGATTTAGGTTTTGAATAGAATTAGAATATCATAAGTTACACAATATTGTAAAAACAATATGTTTGTATTATTTCTCCATATTACAGTGAATTCTCCTTTCTTTTGCCAAATTTCGTGTATTCTTCTTGAATTACAATCTTTATTTTATATTGTGCCATATAATCTAGTCCATAATCCCTACACAAGTACTAAACATGTTCGAACATGGACATTGTCACAATTCTACTAAAAAACTTTACACAAACCTCTAATCCAATCTGGTAGTCATATATTAATCGAAAAATAAAGAATCAGTTAATAAACCATCAACTCGGCCAGTTTAATCGTGGATCGAAAAATCGACTTCAATTTTTCTATTTAATACAAATTTATTTTTTCACAAAAACAAATTAACTATCTTATTGGGCCACCTATTGCAATAGATAGAAACCCAAATCATAACCCCTAACAAGATTATTATCACAGACAATTTCAATTTGAACAAAGCAAATTATTTTGGACATATTAGTTGTTAGTTTTTGAGGTTCTAAAATATATTACTATAATAAATCTAATTAACAATCATGGATTATATTTACTTTGAATTAGTGAACTAAAATAAAAAATTCTATTATAGTTATGATATTTTTATAGTTTATTTGTGTATTTATTTATTTAATTTGTCATCCGGTTCGATCCCGGTTCAACAATCTAACACTTGATGTCCGCATCGATTTTTAAAACATTGTCAATTAAGGTTGTTGATTCAAAATGAACGCGCTTTTGCTTTATTCTTTGCGTTTAATGTTCATTTTCATAATCGGCTTTTGCTTTATTCTTTGTCCCAAAATATGCTTCGATAGTAAAATGGTAGATATGTGATTCAAAATCTCATATAGCCCTTGTTTGGTTTCTATTATTTTCAAAATATATTTTTTTCTCTTTTATTTTCGATCACACATTCTTTAATAAAATAATATTACATGCAAATTCAAAATTTATTTTTCAACCACACATTCTCCATCAAATCATTATTCTAAAATGCATTTTGGCAAGAAAATGTGGCTCAAACATGCTCGTTTGAACTATATCATTTTTGTATTAAGATACAAGAAATACTTGATGGTGAAACACGCAAAATTCTCATACTTCTAAATTGTATTTTAAACCACTTGATTCCGGATCTTAAGATATATAGTTCAAGTTTAGTTTGTATAAAAATTGGATTTTTATTAATTTTGATAAATGTTAATGAAATATGTGGTTTGAATACTGTAAGTTCCATGAAATGTGTAATTGTTAAATTTTAATTCAAATTTTTAATTGAAACCAAATGGGAGGTATTTTTCAATAAACAATATTTACACGATTTTCCTGTTAAAATACTGATGTTTGTTAATTTTTGGTAAAAAATCATTTAACTTTATTTTGTTTTAAGCTATTTGACCCTGAATTTAAAACATTCATTACTATTCAGTCTCTCACTTTCATCTATAATATATTAAATAACACAATTAAGTGAAAATAATTTTTTGAACGATTTTAACTCTTACAATTTAATTATTTCAATAATACTTTATTTCCCCTTTTTCAATATGTAACAAATACTACAAAATCTTTGTCATATATGAATTTCGTATTATTAATTAACATTCACATTAATCTAGACTTAACGAATCTTAACAACTTTATGAATCTTGATCTACATAAATCTAAAATTATTATAAATGAGTTTATTTCTATTCATATATTTAGGAATTATAATGGGTGTTTAAATTTTGACAATATTTTTTTATAGAATACACGTGTCAATTTGTGGTTGGACAATTCAACTCGGTCCTTCACTCAAAAAGTCCAAACATCGATAGGTCAAATTTCAATACTAGCTTCTTTTAATCTTCATCACCTCAACATTGAGAAGATAGAAGGATTATTGCATTCTTTGGATTTTAGAAGGCAGTATATATTGGATTACAGTCACCTTAAAAGTCATTTCCATACATAGTACTGGAGAGTATTAAGGAAGAAATAAACTAAAACCCTAATCATTATGTTGTCTAGTATTGGGTGCGGATTTATGTTGATTTATTCATCTTCTACTAAATGTTTGTGCAATTATCATTTATGCAATCCTTGCACAAAGAGAGAACAAAATTCACTATCAGAAGTAAGGTTCAAAATTTTGACTCATAAACACAGTTGCAAAAGACATGCAGATGGGAATGGTAGTGTAAATTTGTCTCCCTAAAGAACTTCTATTGAGAACTAAAAAACATAAAGAAAAAGGAAGAAGATAAAATCTTCAAAATGAACAGCTAAATCTGGAACTTTTGCTAAAAAACATTACAAACTTCACCATACATCTAAAGCGTAGATTTTATTGAAGGGGAAAGGGAGGGGATGACAGGGCTTTGAATAGTTGAATTACAGAGATGCACATAAAATGTGCGATCTCGATTATAACTGTTCCCCAAAGTAATAACAAAGCGTAGTTGATGAACTCACGAATGTTACAGCAAAAGTAAAACAACAAATGGTTGAACGCACAAAGGTTACAGCAAGCCGAACCTTGGATTCAAGTAAGGAAAGAATGGTGCATTTCACTATGCTAAGAGGAACGGCAAAACAGTTGACATGAAGGATTCATAGGTGAAGGTCGCCGAATCAGAGCATACAGGTTCCTTCTTGAATTTCTCAGTCAGTCCCTGCGAAAGACACGATATAAAATTGTCCACTTCATAATTTACTGATACCAAACAGTCAAAGATGTGCAGGGCAAAAATGAAATAGGGAAAAAGCAAGAGAACGTACATACCTTAACAGTAAGACAGCACCTGGTCATGAGAAAAGAAAAATTAGTAAAAAAATAATTAAAAAAAAATAAAATAATATATATATATATATATATATGAATTTCTAATTAGTTATATGAGAAACATGCCCAACGAAATTGTCATATTCAATAGCCTTAGTTTCTCCACTGCTTTTATCAAACTTGGACACCAGCAGGTCCAAAACCACAGGTGATACTGAAAATCCAAGACTGAGGAGAGCCTCTCCCAATTCTAGCACGCCAATTTTTCCACTCCTGTCCCTGTCAAATCTCTCAAAAAATTTCTAACAAACAACAAATTAATCAGATCAGACACAACGCTACTGTAATGACACGAATTGCAAAGCTGATAGCATTTGACAATATTAAAAAAGACAAAAAATCTTGTTCATCGTGCTTTCCACTCTTGTCCAGTTCGGAGTACCAAACATGCGCTAAGGGTATCTTAGAACTGAAATACTGTATCCATTCTCAGAGGATCACTTACCTTATAATTCTGGAGATTATAATAAACTTCAGTGAATTCCTTGGGACCTGGTTTAAGATATAACCGAAAATCAATTACAAAACAAACAATATCTTAATTTACTCGAGGAATTATCATGAAGTGCTATTCAATAGACCCAACCACAGAGTCAAAATTACTTGCTCCCCCGATTTTTTTCCCTTTGAACTGTAAAAGACACTTCTTTAGAACAAAGATCAAGAAATGTCCTCTATAAATAATTTAGAACATATCCAAGTGAAGATACTAGTCAACTCGTGGATGACGATTAGTGATCAATTCTATTGATGATATACACCGGATTGAACAAAATTATACACACCACGCTGATGCACAGAGAGAGGGAGAGAGAAGCAAGCACCGATCTTTCTGTTATTGGTATTGGTGGAAATATACATGAGAAGATGAACAGTACTTAGGCTAAAACTCTGATTATCCGAGGATAGCGCCAACTGGAGCTCCTTATCATCTATAAACCCATTGCCATCCCGGTATGGTTTGAACCATGCGGCCGTATGTGTTTGTACCTTGCAGTCGCATGGTACAATATTTTGACCGTTTGGA
>CAIGRH010029954.1:0-13143 GCA_903798295.1 Fraxinus nigra | reverse complement strand
GATTTTTACGGGTTTGGCCGACCCGTCCGTCTTGACACCTCTACTTAAAGATAAACACTAATTCAAAATGATATATTTTCGAAAGTAGTGTGTTATATCTTATCATTACTTCTTCAAGAGCAATATGTCAATATTCTTTTGGAATATTTAGAATTATGATTCATGCTCTTAATAAGCAAGCAGTATTGTTCTGAAATATTAATTATAATGTTATACTATTATAGGAGCAACAACAAACTATTTGTAATAGACAAATTTACAATTAATATTTTTCTGAAATAATAATTATTAAAATATGGTACTTTAGGAGCAACAACAATAATTTATGTTTTATTGTTAAACATTAGAAAGACGATGATATAACCAATATATTATGCACGAATAAAAATAATAATTACTAAACATTCATTAAATAATTGAGTAATTAATCCCACGTTTGATAGCGTTCTTCCCTAAATTCATTTTTTCAATACTCATTTTAACCACATATTTTTCAATAAAATAATATTACAGGCAAAAACAAAACGTTTCCTCCTTTTTATTCACATATTTTTTTTATCACATCACATCACAAAATATATTTTCTTCTCAATAATATACATCAAATACTCCCTAAATAAAAATAATGCTAAACGGACATTTTGGATGATATTATCTTTTACATTGCCTTTTTTTTTTAATTGAAAACCGTGGTGGAAAAATTATTTTTATTTTAAAACTGTTCAATAATTTTTTGCCATATAGCAGAATGTGAAAGGAGAAAAAAAAAAAAGAATTATGCTATGTGTACCGAACTTTACCAATAAGTGGCCGTCACTCATCAATTCAGTAAAAGATTATGTAAAATGTCATGTACAAATAAATTTTTTCTAAAAAAATTGATGTACATGTACCATAATTAATTAAATAATTCATTACTTTCATACATCATTATAGACTTGCATCATGAAAGTAGGGTTGGCAAGACCGGCTCGGCTCTTGCCCACATGAGCTTGGCTCATCCCATTTTGGACGAGCTCGGCTCGTGCCCGAAGCTTGCCCAAAATGGGTACTCGACGAGCTCGAGCCCGAGCCGAGCCAAGCCGACAGTCGCTCGTTTTTTTTTTTTTTTAAACATACCACAATAGATAAGTCTTCATGGGAAAATTTTTTTTTGGGAAAGTCCACGAGCCGGCTCATGGCTCTCCCCCACGAGCCGCTCGTCTAAAACCGAGTCGAGCCATTTTGACAAGGCCAGCAGCTCGTCAAAACGAGCCGAGCTGGCTCGCTGGCTCAGCTCGTTTGCCACCTCTACATGAAAGCAAGAAAATTATGGAATGCATTATTATAGACATTCATTAATTAATAATATTTGAACAATCAATTTGATATTTACAAATGAATTTTGCTACTTGTACGTCACCTGTAAATTTTGATATATATTAACAAGATCCTTAACAAATATGCGTTCTGAAAAGCTGGGCGGAAAACTTAGGTAGAAACAATCATGCAACCTCCTTAAGATGCATATGTATATAAAAAAATTGACATGTAACCAAATCTTTAGAATTTGATTTAGCATTATGCATAGAGGAGAACTTTCTTCTAATAAACAAATATGAAGAAACGATCATACGACTAAGTAACATTAAGGCAACAATTATGAAAAACACATACCTACCGCGAGCAACTAAATTTATGCAAGCATAACAAATTGAATTTTTTATTGCAAAGCACATCACTTGTATGCATAAAGAACCGTTTATTCCCAAGTCCAAGATTATTTCCAAAAAGCCAGAAAGACAATGTTCAGATTGAACTAAGACAATGTCTCTTCACGTCATTTTGATTCCAATGCTATATATCATTTAAAAAAAGAAGAAGAAGAAGAAGAAGCAAACAATCTAAACAAGTGGAGAACATCACCAGATGGGTCTGCAGAATGAGGAATTTTTTAAACGAGTTGAGCCCAGCAAGGCACATCTAAACACATGCAGGCATATAAACATCATTGAAAAGAAAGCAGCCGATGGTGTAATCCACCATAGACGAAATGGTCACTCAACAGTGTACTAAGACAGATGTATTATTGTGGACCAGCCAGCAGACCGAGGAAACGGTCAGTGAACTGTTAGATCCTGGAAAAAAAATTCCAGCATTCAAGCGGTAGGAGCCTTTTTTATACTAATTCTCCACGTATAGTTCCTCGAACCTCATTCTCTAAACGAACCAGAGCCAATCTGAATTTATCTTGTAAAAGATCCGCTAAAGAACAAATATGTTTTCCGGTTGAGTTACCTATTAGTAATAAACCTCAATTCTAGCTTTATATCAAGGTCAAATAGATAACTTTTTAGGAAATGATAAAAAAGAATGATATCACAAGGTTACACTAACCAATCAGAGATACTGATAAATAGGGATGCATAAACACAATCAAGAATGCTTTAGTCTCCTCCCGTCCAACAAAGATATTAAATGATAGATTGAAAGATGGATAGAGATTGAAATTTCAATATAAACTGTTGGCCATAACAAAATCCAGAATACTGAACCATATAACAGAGATATACAAATCAAAGCGTCAAAATATGTTCTAGTCCCAGATTACCCAAAAAAAGAAAAAACAAAAACAAAAGTTGCCAACAGATCATGTAGTGAAAATGAAGCCAAAATATAAGACAGAAACCAACAATTTACCTCTTCTTTACATCCCCAATGCCAACTTAGTCTGTTCCCTCATCACACTCAACATTTCCAGATAGAGTTCAGTTTCCTTCTCAAACAAATCCTTCCACTTCTCCTCCAAATCCTTTGCTTTTGCACTCCCAATCAAACTCATCTTCTCCTTCACAAAACCCATGACACTATCAGGCATTGACAAGGACTGACAAATCCCATTCGCTTCAAACGACCTTCTGAAAAATGGATAATTGGACCAAAAGTCTACTCCAACCTCTTTTTCTTTCCCTACAATCTGCTGCTCCTCATCTTTGCTACTTATTTGTGATTTCCCCTTATCTTTCTTCACATTCTCAACAACCCTATTGGTATTACTGCCTTTACTCTTTTCAACCGCTGTACCCCAGATTTTCTTGGAAAGAGCAAAGGCCGTGCATTCATGAGGCTTGGAGAAAACAGGGTCCTCACCATTCTCACCTTTTTCCACAGCATTCAAGAATCTCTTTTTCATCCTGCTAATCTTACTACTCATTTGCACCCTAGAAATAACCACTTGTAATTTTTGCTTAATATAATCAAAAAAAGCACCCATGTCTGCATATGGATCCACTCCCTTTTGGCTTTTGAAGTTAATCATACCTTTAAGAAGACCAATCTCATCCTCCTCTGTCCACAGCCTCATAATACCTCCTCCACCTCCAGAAGTGGGAGAAACAGAAGTAGGAGCAGACTTTTTCTCAACATTTTTCAGCTTTTTCTCGCTCCTTGAAGAATCTTCATTATTGCTATCCCCTTGTCGGGCACGTTTGGCAGAGGGGACTGGCTGCTTAGAGATAGGCTGCAGTTTGAACTGAGAAGGAGAGGAGTCTGATTCTGGTTCAGAATCTGACCCATCTTCCTCTTCATTTCTTGAATGTGATTTGGGTGGTGGGGTTTGAGTTTTTGGCTCTTTTTCTTCATCTCTTTCAGATTCTTCTCCTTCTTCAGACGATCCTTCATCCTCCTCCTCTTCTTCTCCAGAAGATTCTTCTTTTCGTTCTGGTTCTTCAGAAGATGATTCATCTTCATCTTCATCTTCATCTTCTGAATAGGGTTGTTCTTCTTCTTTTTTTTGGGAGGGTTGAGTGTGAGAATGGGCTGGCGGTGCCATTGTTGATTTGTTGGTGTGAATTCTGTTTGCAAGAGGCAACAGGGACAAATCGGCAAAGGGAAGATGAAGATAATAGGGTTTAGAAGAGGTATTACTTGACTGTGACCCTTCGTGGGCTTATTTAAAGGTAAATATTGAATATAAAAAAGTTAAATGTGAAAAAACTTGCTTTATACTCTCCTCTAATCAATAAAATGACTCGAAGAAGCATGTATGTAGCATTTATTTAGATTTATAAATGTCGCGACACATGAAAGTGGCCCCTAGAATCTTGTTTTCATTTTGGAACTCAATCCTTTATCATGTGGTGTTTAATACTCATACAAAACACGCCTCTTCAAAGTTGGATTAAGAAAGTTTTCTTTTCTTGCATTTCTCTTTTTTTTTTATCAANAAATCGGCAAAGGGAAGATGAAGATAATAGGGTTTAGAAGAGGTATTACTTGACTGTGACCCTTCGTGGGCTTATTTAAAGGTAAATATTGAATATAAAAAAGTTAAATGTGAAAAAACTTGCTTTATACTCTCCTCTAATCAATAAAATGACTCGAAGAAGCATGTATGTAGCATTTATTTAGATTTATAAATGTCGCGACACATGAAAGTGGCCCCTAGAATCTTGTTTTCATTTTGGAACTCAATCCTTTATCATGTGGTGTTTAATACTCATACAAAACACGCCTCTTCAAAGTTGGATTAAGAAAGTTTTCTTTTCTTGCATTTCTCTTTTTTTTTTATCAACTTTTTTGTTTCTTTACGTTATGTCAATATGATTTCGATATTTAATCTCTTATTCCTCATAATTGATGTCTACCGAAGAAGAAGTAAGTATGCCAACACTTGAAAGATGATGAATCTTTTTACACAGTTGATGACCTATATATGCACAGTGGTCCGTTTGCATATGCACAATCGTCAACTGTATACACAAAAAAACATTTAATTAGGTGATGAATGTAGCAGAAAATATCAATTATGATACTTGTTATTGTTGCTATACAATACACAATTTTTTTCAATGTTCTTTCAGAAAAATAAGAATTCTTTATCCACATGAATGGAGTGTGCATAATCAAACTTTAAAATTAAGTCTTAATGAACCATGATTTGAAGAAATATTATTTCCCACTTTGGGAAGCAATAGAATTTGCTCCGTCATCTTAGTGCTTGTAATAGTCTTTAATGTAAACTAACTTATTTAACTACCCTCATTATATAGAGTAATATTATTTGTAGTCGCAAATACTATTATTCTATTACCTAACATTCCTTGCAAGATATATTTGTAGTAATTGACAATATTATGGTAGCAATATTGCAGACATTATTAAGCGAAGCCATGACATAAGATTTAGACAAATCTTTTGTTTTTGTTTGCTCTTACATGTCTATTCACTTGCAACTACTGATGAGTAAGATGAAGATGTGAAACATTTATTTGGTTTCAATCGTTTTCATTATATTCGAGCTTCTTTATGAGTCCACGTGATTCAATTTATTTTGAATGAGGATGGCAAAAAGTAGGTTTAATGAGTATGGAATGTTATAATTAAGTGTCGTCGCTGAAATCCAAAATATGATCCGTGTGAATCAATTTATTGCGAAAAAAGATGTCATCAAGTATGACAAACTCCTTGGCTTTCACGGTATAATTCTAACGTCCAATAATTAAATCTTCCCATGAATACTCTACATAGGGCATGGCAGACTGGCAACCTCTTTGAGTTGAGTTATGCTATTTACCAAATTGCAAATTGACACGTCATGAAAAATTAAAGTTGTCATCAATATTAATTTTCCATGACATGTCAATTTATAATTGGGTGAATAGCAAATTGAACATTATAGATAGACCGCAGATCTCAACTCGTCCTAGTGTCTACTCGGTACGTGCAACCCTCATTGGAAAATTCCTGTGTTGTCTAATCGTATATTAATTCTTTTTCCAATACTGAAAATTTGAATACTACTTTTCTGATGGAGTAAAAGTATACTATCTAGTACTGCAGTTTTTAGACCACAACATTTACATCATACATAAGGAATGAGTTCAAAAGTGAAAAAATAGATAAATAAATAAAACACAAAAGCAAACCAACATTGGATTTTCAAGTGAAAAAAGAATCAGATATACGGTTGTGATACTCCTATACTATTTTATAAGCCTCAGGAAGGTGTATTCAAGCTGATTTTTGTACATAGAGATAACCGTTAAACAACATAGGAACAACCTTGTTCCTTTATCCTCTCATTAGCAGAAACTCCGTTCCAGATGCACATTGATTGTAGAGACCTTTAGGAGATGTTCGTCAGCTGCCGTATGCGTTTTTTTATTTTTTGGGTGGGGAGGGGGGAGGGGAATGCAATCTAGAAAATTTCAGTTTAACTCGTTGATCTTTAAGATAGGGAGATCAGCTTTCATCATCTGAACTGAAGTCATCATCGATACGCCTCTCCTTGATTGCTGGAAATAGTCGCTGGCGAAAATCTGGCAAAGACTCCTGGCGCGATTCTTGAGATGGGGATAGTGTCAATGCTTCTTTCCTAGGGGTCTTTCCGATTCCCGATAATTTAGCAGAGTTTTTCACTTCTTTACAGACCCTTTCCAACATGAACAAGAAATCACGTACAATCACAAAGAGATGCAAACTCTCACCCTTTCCTGCATTACCATGGAAGTAATCTCCCGTGTTCTTTACCAGATCCATTATACGTTTTTCTTCTTCTAATAGAAATGTAATATCAGATTCAGAATGCTGAATGAAACTAGCAAGTGTATCATAAAACTCGCTATCTTCCTCTACGCTCTTCATCTCCATCTCAAGAAATTCTCTAGTTTTCACGAGTGAGCGCCTAAGCTTGGACACAGTTGCACATAGACTGTCACTTTCAATGAGTGCTGCCTTTCTTACATTCTCAAGCTCATGGCTAACTCCTGAAACCACTTGAAGACCAAGGTTTCCATGGTATTCTTCTATTTCATGTGAACAGTCTTCGATGAGATCTTCAGTTTTCACACTGGACATGCTTTGGCTCTCTCTTAATCTACGTGCAGCTCTTACACCTTCTGATCGAATAATTTCCTGGACGACAAAGTGCAAAAGAGTGGTTTTTCCGTCAGTTCCTTTTACATCTGCCAATTTCAAGAGTGTGTCGAGTTTGAATGCCTGTGCACCTCCACGATAAGTGCCATCGTTCATACGGTTCCCGGTTTTGAGAACAGCTTCTAAGAGCTTCAGGAATAGTCTGCTGTTTCTGAGTTCCTTACATGCTATCTGCACGTAGTGATGCATGTTTATACAATAAAAAACTTTTAAATGAGAAATTAATAAGAAACATGCACAAGAGAAAAATGTTTGGGTTCGGTTGCGCACAGACCTCTAAAGTTGCAAATGACTCTTTGATTGTAGAAACTTCCTCCTGAAGCGTACTCATGAACAACAATGATTCAAGGCGCTTAAAGGCAAATGGAATTTCAACCACAACTTTTAGAAACTGTTCAGCTGGGCCAAGGTGAGAGATGTCTCCACTATATAACCTTAGTTTTAGTTCTTCATCTGTTGTTGGTGCCATCTTCAATAAAGTTTGGATGAGCTCTGGTGGGAGCTCATTACCTGATAAAGTTAAAACAATGCACACCATTACAAAATTAAATAACATACAAATAAATGATATACAAGCAGAAAGAAACAAACATGAACAGAATTTTTTTTTTAACTACTTAACCAATGCATGCAGTTAATGAGCATGTTTGGCTAAAAAAAGTAGAAGATACTTTTGTTTCCAAATATGTTTGGATAACTTACATTCTTTTCAGTTTTAAGTAAACAAAGTTAGATTTTGAACTGACAACATAAGTAATTTATATTTACTTGTAAATAAACTTTTTGAAGCTTAGCCAAACGTGCTCAGACTGCTCCACTCTGATATTCTATGTAAGGAGAGCATGTTATTAACAGTTCATTATTGCTTTCAAGACTTTTTCGTTTATGTGAGGAATGTATTGTTGTAGACACCAATTGAATAAAACTCATAGCATCTGCTGGAAAAGAACATAGGAAGTGACCAATAGAATTGAAAAAACAACTGATTATATATCATAGGAAATAGCATGAATAGGAAAATTGCCTATCAATATAAACATTGAATTGCATTTAAAATCCCAACATACCATGACAAAACGAAAGGAAATGAATGAGCAACAAAATTTATGGTATATTCAGTTAATTATATCAACACTCAAAACAAAATTTTCCAACTTTGATAATAATACGTTCTAGATTTTGCACATTCTACCCCCTAATTCAAATGATATCTCAGAACAACTAACTCTAATCTTACGTTTATTCTCTGACTTTGGCCGTAACAGGGGTAGTAGTAGCAGAGGTACTTTAAATCATAGGCCAGTTCGGTAGGGATTAAAATCAAATTAAAATTGAAAAATTAGCCGTTATTGTTGACTTTTATTAGACGAGTGAGACCCAATAACGGCTATATTTTCAATTTTAATTGTATTTTAATCCCTACCGAANAAACAAAATTTTCCAACTTTGATAATAATACGTTCTAGATTTTGCACATTCTACCCCCTAATTCAAATGATATCTCAGAACAACTAACTCTAATCTTACGTTTATTCTCTGACTTTGGCCGTAACAGGGGTAGTAGTAGCAGAGGTACTTTAAATCATAGGCCAGTTCGGTAGGGATTAAAATCAAATTAAAATTGAAAAATTAGCCGTTATTGTTGACTTTTATTAGACGAGTGAGACCCAATAACGGCTATATTTTCAATTTTAATTGTATTTTAATCCCTATCGAACGGTACCATAATCTTTATCTAATAAAAGTGAAAGCTTTTCTGATTGGCAGGGAGAACACCTTAAAAAGTACAAATTTGCCAAATAAAGAAGATGTGTTCTAATTTATCACACCCCTCACACTCCCAGAGGATACACAGACAAGCATGGGGGGTGGGGGTGGAGAGAGAGAGAGAGAGAGAGAGAGAGTCACCTTCCTTCACTGCATCACAGACTTCTTCAGTTGACACATTCAATGCTTTTAGAAGAATTGCTAAATTTTGTGCTTTTTTAGGATCAATAATCTGAATAAACAGAGGAGAATCAAATGAAGATAAATCTTTCTTGTGCTCATTTTTGTTCTTATTTGTAGGGATGTAACCAAAGAGTGATTCCATCATCTCCTCATTAAATCTGCAGACCATAAAAAAGTTGAGCAATTCACATGACAGAATAGGACAACAGAATATATCTGGAAATCAAAATGATATAATTGCAAAGTAAACCCTTACTGAAATGAGCCAGCTTTGATCTCATGCCAGACCATCGAGTGATCAGGATTGGCGAGAACCTTGTCCCAGAAAAATGGCTTCAACTTGGGTTTTGAAGCCTCAGAGTCAGCACAATTTTCACTAGCCTCACCTGTGGAATAGCGTCCTTGATGACTGGATCCAAGAGGGGAAGGCTTTGGCAAATTACCACGTTTAGGTGCATTAGGGGGAGGGCGAGAACCTCTAGGAGGTGGTGGTGGGGTAGGAGCAGGTGGAGGAGGAGTAGGCTCGGGGGGCAGAGGAGATGCTTTTCCTGGAGGAAGTGGCAATTGAGCATTAGTTTTTTCAGCTGCTTCTGCATTCCCTTCTGATGAATGAGTATTGGCTTGAGAAGACTGATGTGCAGTTGATAAATTGTTCAAGGTGGATGGAATCTTGAAATCTTTACTTCTTGGGTTTCCTATGCTCTGAGACTTTTGTGAAGAACCTGATCAATTAAACTTAAAAGTTACAAAATTGCAAAAAAATCAAAAGTTCTGGATGACGTACAATCACAACGATAAAATACCAGCAGAAATATCACTTGCACAAAAGTTAAGAAGAGGCTTCTCGTCTCTATGCCCATCTTTTGACTCAAGGTTGTTCCTATTACTCTTAAGATAGCACAAGAAGAGCATAGTTATGAGGGCAATTCCTGCCACAGAACTTGCAATTATAACTCCTACAATAAACTTCCTGTTCTCGTGGCTTTTTCCAGGAGGAATAGGTGTAACAATATTTGGTTTCAGTGGAGGACGTTTTACAGCCGGTGGTGGCGGTGAGGGAGAGGGAATGGGAACTGGTAAAGAAGATGGTTCTGGAGCCACGGCAGGGGGTTGTAAAACAGGAGAAGGGGGTTCCACAGTTGGAGATGGTGCACTGGCGGGAGTTTGATGAATTGGTGCTAGAGCTAAATTTGGTGCAAATGCAGGACTGGGAGCTGGAGCAGGGTTTAAAGCTCTATCTTCGTTGCCACGTAGGTACCTTCTGGGAACACTGTTCCAACCAGTAAAAAGCTCTTTGTACCAATTGCCAGAGTCTGCATCTTCGATAGAAGCACTCCATTGAGAATTTTTCTGTCTTAAGCAGTCCAAAATGATTTCCTTATCTTTTAGAGGTAGATTAGCTATAGCCTTGTGTATAATTCTTTTCACAAATAAAGTTGCATCATATTTTGCATCCAAATCTAAGTCTTTAAATACTTCTGTACTCTGTTTTAATCCTTTCCTACAATGAAGCCACACTTGTTCAACCTGCAAGAGTACACTTTCATCAAATTCGTACAACAGATAAATTAATACATGAAGTTTATCAAAGTTTTGAATTAAGGAAACAAATGATGAGTATTTCGTATTCCAATCAGTTCAACAAATATGAATCCTCTTAATAAAAAGAAGTAATTCAACAAATCGTGCAAGTCCGTCTAGCACATATTACATAGCCTTTCAGGACAAAATAAACTCGAGTAAAGCAGTCCACATAAGCATCATTTTGTTAATTTGAATGGTAACCGACACTACTCTAATACATTGGTCAAACCTGCCCTAAATTTCACTCATCTATGTAATTATCAGTTAGCCACCCTAAGAATAAAAGAAAAATCACTCACAGATATTTATTGCTCCAATATAAACTTTCAGCAGGAAGAAAGTCAAGAAGCTATATACCATCTTTAACCACCTGAAAGATTTCTCCCATTAATAAACATAGAAGGTTTTGTGTAATCTATATGATGATCCACTCCACCATTTTTTGTTTTAGGTTATGAAATCAAAAAAGGTCTCCACATACTGCCGTATTAATCCTTGTACAAGTTCATATTTAAAACTTTTGTAAACAAGTCAGGATCTTATCCTCCGATAATTTAATGGTAACTGCTTTACAATATTGAGATTTCAATCATATATCCCATCACCAGCATGCAAAAAAAAAAAGGGGCAAGTCAAAAGAAATCAATTAATCAGATGAACAATTATCCCAACATGATGAACCTTTCTTGACCTCAAGATTAACTTATTACTTAATAAGTTTAAATAAACTATCATAAGCAAAATCATTACTTTGATAACCAGTTAAAGACACGAGCCAATAAAATCCATTGCAATCATTTTTTCCTCACAAAATTCTATAAGCAACAACACAACACATCCATAAAGAAACACATACACAGACAAATTTATAGTTCTTACCTTATCTTCGTCGAAGTCCCAAAAATCCCAAGAAACTCTATTTTCTGAAAAGCTTTTAGCTAATTTCCTATTGCCTTCTGAGTTATTTGCTGCAAAAATTGAAAGAGAGAGAAGAAAAACAGCCACGAATCTGGCCCTTCCCGCATCCATTGATTCTTTAATGATTACTGGCCCTTTTCCATAGTCCAATCCTTATCAATTCATTGAATAAAGCAAAAACACACATAGCTATAATTATATGATAGCTATGCATGCACATACAATAATTTTACTTAAAATTTCAGCCCCAATTCAATGCCACAAAAAATCATAGAAAACATTTAAATCAAATAAAAATAATAATGCAATAACATTTCAAAATATGTCTTTTTGGCCTCAATTTTTTTTTCCATCCAACGACACAAAATTCCCAGCAATGCATGCATGTATCTGTATTCTAAATCTTCAATGCAAATGCAACCCAGAGACAGAACCCATAAATTTATTTTTCCTTTTGTGGTCTTCAATTTTTTTTTTTATATAAAAAAAATCGAGAAATATTTAACAATAAACAGGTTATATTAAAAGGGAAAAAATAGGTAAGATTATTCAGAAAATTAATAAATGAAATATAATCTTGAAGAAAAATCAACGGGTTC
This sequence comes from Fraxinus nigra, assembly GCA_903798295.1. NCBI lineage: Eukaryota > Viridiplantae > Streptophyta > Magnoliopsida > Lamiales > Oleaceae > Fraxinus > Fraxinus nigra. Next base: position 1,177 of record CAIGRH010029954.1, on the reverse strand, counting down.
TTGAAAACCTTTTGAAAAATAGAAATTTGTAGGGAGTTTTGTTCGTTGCAACGTTTCCGTTTTTCCGGAGGCAAAAATGAGAGAAATCGGAAAATGACGAACAAAAAAAAAAAGAAAAAAGAAAAAAGAAAAAGCAACGTGCAGAGAACTACAGAGAGAGAGAGAGAGAGAGAGAGAGAGAGATTATTTTGGCTTTTCTATATTAGAAAATGGGATATTTTATGCAGGAAAATACATTTCGGACCCTGAATGATTGAAAAAGAATAAATAAAGGGAAAAATCATAACTACCTTAGTTTAACACTACAATTTCAAAAAACCAAATTTATAAAATTCTTTCAAAAATAAAAAAAATAAAATCAGGATATAAATAAATTTTTGTTATAAACTAGAGAGAATGAGAAAAAAAAAGTAGAGAAGTCAATAAATTTATATGTTTTATTAAGAATCAAACCCCCATATTTATAGGGAAGAATTATGTGTGATGATAACAAAAATTAGGGTTGAACAAATATAATAGTAATTCACTAATAAATATATTATTTATAACATTTTATCTAGAATGACACATTATAAAATATATCTCGCTAAAACCTTGTCAAGAAAGTCTAATGTGACAAAACTTGATCGAAGGGAAAAGAGTACAGATACTCTCACTGATTTCAATTCTTGTATCAATTCATCTTTGGCGTGTACGTCGATTTCTTCAATATTACAATTTTTGGTGAAATATGTATCATGTGTTTCTTGTATATTTTTCAAATATCACAGTCTTTATAAAAATATTTATCCACCTTTGATAACTATATTAACATGATAATTTAAAAAATAGCTCTTGTTGTTTTATTCGGGGTCTCATACATTTAAGGGTATTATTTTGATAGTAAATGCCATATATATTTTGGACATTCATTACAAAAAAAATATGCCTTGTTAAAATTTTATTAGGAAAAACCTTGTAGAAAAATCATAATGAAGGAAAAAAGAATACATTGTTCATTTAAATACACTACAAAAGTTGTCTTATTAAGAATTTTATCCGAAAAACCCAGTTGGGAAGAACCTTGATCAAGGAAAAAAGAGTAATATTACTTGAATTATATGCTTCAGACATATTAAATCTTTCAATGTAATATTGATAGACATACTGGATGAGTTGGTTATAATCAAATTTATTA
>CAIGRH010029920.1:0-15852 GCA_903798295.1 Fraxinus nigra | reverse complement strand
CATTTGAGAGTCGGTGTATAAATTAAAAAGGAGAGAAAATGAGAAAAGAATTAAGGTCTAAGGGTGTGTTTGAGCCACATTATTTTGGAAAAATGTATTCTAAAATAGTAGATTGATGGAGATTATGTGGTTAAAAAAGAAGGAAAAGTATTGATGTGATGGAAAATATTATTTTATTGAAGAATGTGTGGTTGAAAATGAGTAGAAAAATAAAAATTTAAATTTAAATATATACCAAACAAGGGCCAAGTCTTCAAAATGAATTAGGGTTTCTAATCTCCACATTGAGAAATAAGAAATCGAAGGTACGTGACCTTTTTTGTGTGAGAATTGTGATTCACTAATTTGTAAATATATATAAATTAATAAAACTTAAATATTGAGTTTGGTTCTTAGTTAGTTGAGCGCGACAGTGGACACTAGGTGGTAGTTGTTGATCTTCATTTGAGAGTCGGTGTATAAAATAAAAAGGAGAGAGAATGAAAAACGAATTAAGGTTTGGGTATCCAAATTGAATTAGGGTCTCCAATCTCCACATTGAGAAATCGAAGGTAGGTGACCTTTTTGTACTGATTTTCAATTGAATTTTGAATTATTTTGTGTGAATTGTGATTCACTAATTTGTAAATATATATAATAATAAAATTTAAATATTGAGTTTGGTTCTTGGTTCTATAACTAGAATCGAACCAAATGGTTCTCAATTCTAAGAACCAGAATCATTAATTTTTTTTGTAGAACCAAACCGAATCACTTGGTTTCGTTTGGTTCGAGTTTGGTCTTGTTTGGTTTGGTCATTTTGTCCACCCCTAGTATTATCGGAATGAAATCACAAAAATCTTCCAAATAACTTTGGCATGCTGAATGATAATACGGAAATGTAAGAGACGGGAAAAGGCTAAAATTCATTTTCCCTGTGAGAAATAAGGAACGTGGACAATTTAAAAAACCTTGTGCCAAATGCTCTAGAGAACGGATCTGCCCAGGAAGCAATTGCCAGGCAAGTGGATGGTAATTGAATACTTTGAAACTGCAACTAAACTAAATTAAGTGAATACTGAACATCAGTGACAAAGCATAAGCCTTGAGTTTGAAAGTCTTCATTTTGGAACTTGAAACCAGAGCCAATAGAAAAATAGATAATGAAAAAACCTTTCCTCCACTAGTTTGCAACCACTTAAAGTACGTAAAGAGAGAGTCCAAGTCAAAGCAAAGGGAATCTTTTCTTATACTCCCTTGTCACTAGAAACTATTCTATAGCTAATAAGGTCCAATTCAAGAAACAAAGTCCCACGACCCCAGGACTTTGAGGTTAGAAGTTGAATTCCCGATCAAAAGCTTCACTAATATATTGCAAACTCTTTACATTGTCACCAAAACTTACTAACCTGGCATATTAACATGTTTAAAAATTACTAAATTTTTTATCAACCTTTAAATTTTCCCAATTTCATACAACATGTTGAACACGACATTTAAATAAATAAACATCACTCTCTAACTGTTTTGGCATTTAATGAGTTGGTTAACACGGTACAAGAGCAAGATCTTTCTCCCACGCTGCGTGTCAGGGTTTTGTTGAAATATGAATCAGGCATGCCCGTGAGTTGGCATGGAGAAGACAGCAATTAAATAAATATATATGCTCTCTAACCTCCTAAGCCTTTACATTGAGTGGTTAACACAACTTAAGACTAGACAAGCATAATTAACAATTTCTAAAACCAGAAAACAACTAAACTTTCTGAATGTAATTTAGAAAGGAAACATAGGAGGTAAAAATGGGACCTCTTCAACAGCTTTTTCACGAAGACGCTCCGACCACTTCAAAGCTTTGATCTGAGATTGCGCTTCCCCCAATTCCCTATCTTTATCTAAAAATCACAAACCGAAAACAAAATGCCACATTCAAGCAAGTTTTAGTCGAAAAAAATATGTATTCAAATATTTTTTTTTTCAGGAATACACGATATAGCTAAAACAACAGCGTTTCAAATCAAACCACAACACAAATCTAACGGATCCAGTTGGGATGGACTGACCTCTGACTTCATTTTCGAGGCGATTGAGCTCCAACTTCACAGGATCCGACCCGTGGAGCAGATTTAATAAGTCGTCTGCATCTAAACTCGGTCGGACCGCCGCCCTCCGCCGCGACGAGCTCTTGCCTCCCTCCCTAGATGACGTAAACATCGTTAAGGGGGTCGCCTGTGGAGCCTCACTAGGCCGCTCATTGTAGTTTGCCTCGCCGGGACTCAGCTCCGGCGTCAAGCTAAAGCTTCCCTCGTCGGAAACTTCCTCCATATCCGATCTATACGCTTTTTCTTTCGCACATCAAATACACAAAACGCCCAATTTTATTCCTCCAGTATAAGCATTTATACAAACACCTCAAAGAGAAATTACTGCATGGACCGCGGATTAATTACATAAACAATTATAAGTAGAGAGAGAATTTCAGAGAGATTAATTCGAAAATGTAGTGTGTAATATTAGATTAGTGAGGATAATAACTACAAAGAGTGTGGTGATTCGAGGGCTCCTGTGTTTGTTTCTCTCTCTAAATGTAAGTATCTGTGAGTGAGAGAGTGTGTTTTTGAGCTTATCAACTGTGCGTTTTATCCAGATAATTCATAATAGCACTTCATTAAAAACAGCGAGACAGGGTACGAAGAATACGAAAGAACGTAAGAAACCCTATGATTTATTAAAAGACTTTGAAATTACGTGCAAGTAAACGAAATCTTGGAAAAGGTTGAGGGCAAAATCGAACTCAAAATAATAGTTGTGCGTGGAGCATATTCAGGATGAAGAGAGAGAAAGGGCTCTGCGTGTCTGTGTGTGAGAGACTGAATGAAGCTGTGTGATTTTTTATTTTTTTTTTTAGATTGGAGAAGCGGAAATATCCCACTAAAGGGCACATCCCTTTAAAATAAAATCAAATTCATTTTAAACAAATATTAACAATTCACTTTTTCATTAATGAAAATTTAATTTTTAAGAATAATGTTAGTACGAGATAACATCCTTGCCAAACAGGCCGATGAATGGAAGAGGAGTTGGGTCATTGAAGACAACAACAGTTCCTTCCTAGTTTTTGAAAATGAAAGCATTCAATGGTTTCTGGACGAATGACGTGGCCAATAGAACTTTGGCTTGGCTCACGTCCATGTAGTCATTTCTTATAGACGATGAAAAATGGTAACCATTAGACGAAAAGACACATGACTTCATTGTATGATTAAGTATCTTTTTCTAAATGTCACTTTGTCAATCCTAGGTTTATGAGCATTTAATATTTCTCAAAAGTGTACATCTTATAACGTGGTCAGATCTATAAAAAGTAGATTGACAAGTTGCGAAGTGTCTTCTACATAGATGTCATATCAATCCATCACAAGAAATATTGCATGGGAGATCTCTTAGAATAGGTGAAATATGAAATATATTATCTCATGAAAGGCTAGTTGCCTTGGATTTTACTATACAGCAGGTTATATCACATCGACAAAAGTAATACATCACTTCGGCTACCTTAATATATGGCATCGACTAGGTCAGGTATGATAGTGATGTGAAGTGTGGTCTTATTGGGTTTGCTAGTAGGCCGCCACGTGACCATTAATTGAATCTCATTAGAAGAGGCGTAACAACAATCGTTGTTTATGTTGCAACATGTTCTTTGCCCAAATTCTTCTGATCATAATGACAACCCTTAACTGCACCCACTTGACTTTCTTTTTCTATTGTAGATGCATTAGGAAGTTGAATCGCTTATTGCTTAACTATAAGTTCAATTCTTCCATAAGATATATAGATCGTCTCGCTCCACGCATTTTCATTTCGTTAGGGTTTTGATGATTCTCAAATGTTGATTCCCTACCGTTTTGTGGTCATATGAATTGAAATGCGAAGTGATGAGAACTGATGCTAAATGTGCACCATTTTTGACGTTTTTTACACTGTATGACATATTAATAATGCGTTGTGTTGATCATGAGAAAAAATATGAGGTAATGTTGGATTATGTTCTTTAATGGCATTATATTTTAACATTTGAAATTAGTAAAAAATTAGTAAAAAAATCTCACTTTTAAACGCAACCAAACATTTTAACCTTAATAATGCGGGTAACAAATTGAAAATTTTAACTTCTCATGATATAAATAACAAAAATATATAACATGTCAAAAAGATAAGTTAAAAAAATCATTTTAGGCATAGCTGTCAGAACCAGACCGATCGGTCGATCCGGCATGTGAACCATCAAATGGGGATAGTCCGGTCCGATTGTGGTTATTTAGTCTATTTGCAAATGAACCGATCAAGAACTAGTTCGAATCGGACGGGTTGATAGAAAATCAGAACCAATTCCATGTGAACCAATTTTTTTAGCAAACTGATCCACGAAGTTTTATTCTAGATTTGCAGGATTTGAACCATTGCATGCATCTTGTACGGAAGGTTAAAATCTAGACCACCGTGACACTTGCGTCACCTTTGCAATTTATGTAACGAAATATATATAGAATTTTAATAAAATGATATAAGAACATTTGTTTAAAAAAAAAATAAAAAATTAACTGAAGTTATAGTATAACAATGATTCACCGATTGAACTAATAACCCGACGGTCCCGACGACTCGATGGTTTGTTTGGGTCAATTATTGGATTTATTCTCATAATTTTGATTTTAGGTATGTCTAAAAAATGGTTTGCGATCGACGTTTGAGAATGACAATGGTGCAAGAAAAAGAAATAACGAGGATGAAGGGCAAATTTGTCATACAAAATAATTGGTGTGATGCAGTAAGTATTTATTGTGCGGACAACACTAGTTGACGATCCCTTATTTTGTAGTATCGCATTCATTCATTTTAAAAGGTTTTTTTTAATGTTCGATTTTGACAACATGCTTGTAAATCAAATTTGTTCAACTAACTTCATTGATCTAATAAATAAAATAATGGTGTTAGCAGAGGTGCTTTGCCGTTGAGCAGAAGGTTCAATGGCGGCAGAGAGAGAAAGAGAATTATATTTATTAAAAATAATAATTCTTTTAAAATAATATATTAAAAATATCCTAAACCGAAGATTAAGGAATTTTTTTTAAAACAACGCTAGAGACTAGGATAAGCGACGCGCGCATTACGCCCACCAGCTAGCTATTTATGGAAATGATTCTGGTGCAAGTGCTTATTGCGCAAACTGCACGCAAGAGAAAAGGCATTTTTGGCAGTCTGAAGAATTACTTTTACTTTTTACTTTTTCCGTTTTAATTACTCTTTCCTTTTTTCTCACTAAGTTTAAAGTTTAGAAATATAATGAGAATCAATGGTGCTAAATGTACATTCGTTGGATTACATTATCGATGACATTCTCTTTATTTTCAAAAAAATGTGGGTGCGGAAAGTGTTTCTTAAGTTGTCTAATATTGTGTTGTCACATGATACAATGTAAAAAATAATGTACAAGTAACTAATCGAACGAGAATAACTAACATGGGAATGATCTAATGATTTTATAACATAAATAAGTACAATCACGTAAAGAATATATCAAACTCATAGATATCAAATTTTACCCTATCATCTATCTGGCCAAAACACATCGTCTTTAGATCAATGGTTTAACTTAGGTCTCTATTTGAGCTCAATTATTTAAAAAATCATTTTTTAGATTCATTTTCAATTATACATTATTCTAATAAAATAATTTTACTCATAAACTTAACTTACTTACGAAATAGAAAAAAAATGGTGAAATTCCAAAAAAAAATAAAATAATAATAAAATGGCAATATTGAAATAAACAGTAAACCTATCGACCATACTTGAGATTCATAGCAAAAACTTGATATTTACTTACCGAATAAGGAAGAAATCGGAAGAACAAATCGAAAACTGGGGAGGGAAAGAACGAAGATGCAAATGTGATCCGAGAAGAAGTCGAAAATCGTTGAACAAAATTTCTCATGAAGTAGAAATTAAAATCTACTTGCCAAAGGTCACAGAAATGAGCGAGGAAGAAATCAACTGTAACGAAGAACAATAAATGAAATTTGTTGGTTTTTTTTTTTGTTAGGGTTTGTGTTGTCTACAAAGGGGAGCTAAGAAATGGAGGAGATAAAGACAATGATGAAAATCGAACTCGACAGGTGGAAAGGAAGCAAAAAGGGTAGAATCGATAAGAGAAAAATACATGATGTTGCTGTAATGTCATCAATGACGCGTTATGAAAAACATAATTACAATTGACTAATTGTAGGAATATTTTAAAAAAAAATGGTACTCAAACAAGGGTTGAGAACGACATGCATTAGCATCGGACAAAGATTGAAATACCTCGATTTTTACCCAAATTATTTATTCAGTTCTAATAGTAAGAGTCGACACAGGTTCAAGCGAGACGCGGGATGAGGAAGAAACACTTTTGCTTTTGCCATTATTTTTCTCACGAGTTATAACTTATCGTTAGTTCAATCATATTGAAAGGTCCACTTGAAATAATTTTTCCTCACGAAGAAGTGACCCAACCATTTAGGTAATTTCAAGCCTCGTCCTTGTAATGAACGCATTCAAATCACCCGTGAACAAGAGAATTCTACCGAGAATCGTTTCTACAGTAACTTTGATTTTCGGCCAATTTATTATTCTTATTTTTATATGTGTTGGCCTCGAGTCCACCCATTTTATAAGTGAGATGAGGAGGACATGTATCTATTTATTTATTTATTATGAATTTTCTTTATTACTGGATTTTTTCAATGTTTGGAATTCACTAATACATATTTTACCTAACTTTTTTTTTTATTTTTAATTTCCAAATTTATTATTTTGGATGGAGACAATCTTGGTGCAATCAAAATCCCCGATCAATTATGGGCTCTCTAAACCCTTTCTCTCCCCCTACCGAAGAAAACCCTCCGCCAACCATTCAAACTCCTAAAAGCAACCTCTAGCTCCGTCCCCTAGTCACTGCAGAACTGAATCCATGGCCATCGAATGTCTCGTCCTTGGTAACTCTTTGTCTCTCTCAAGTCTCACCCCCCTTCTATCCAAGAGATGCCATCGTCTAACAGTACTTTCACGAATATCGCGTCTTGCTTGATTTTGTTAACAGATTATTATACGTTTCGGTTAATGTCGGTTTCAGACTGTAAATGATACTGCCTCGAGACACTTTTGTTAACCACTTTCTGTTCGATGTTATGTCCAATTGATTGCTTCTTGTTTTTACCACCATATTCGTTGTATATTGACTTTGAACCTACATTTATAGGTGCGGGACAAGAGGTCGGAAAGAGCTGCGTGGTGGTGACAATAAATGATAAGAAAATAATGTTTGATTGCGGTATGCACATGGGCTACTCAGATCATCGTCGGTACCCTGACTTCTCCTTGATCTCAAAGTCCGGTGACTTCAACAACTCCCTCACATGCATAGTCGTCACACATTTCCATTTGGATCATATTGGAGCTCTTCCATATTTTACTGAAGTTTGTGGGTACAATGGTCCCATTTACATGACGGTAATTTTCAGTTTACATCCTTTGCTTGTATTTTTGTTCATATTCTTTCTTTTAATGCGACATTTGACTGATTATAGAGGCGTAGAAATTATTTTTCATATAGTTTACTCGAATTTTTGTTTTATTCCGTGGTGTAAGGCTAGACCACACACAATATAAGAATCCGAGAGGCAAGAATAATCGAAAACAAACTCAAAGTAAACTGCATAAATTAAAGTGAACACAAAGAATTGTTTCGACCATAGCCCCGGAGTTCTGTGACCGCTTCTAATATCTAGATCCCCAGTTGAATCCAAGAAATGATTATGTTCAATTTCACTAAAAACAACCCAAAATGGCAACGAAGATTACAAATGTTCAGAGAAATGAGATATGAGACTTGTCTATCAAAATACAACGATAGGTTTACCAAGATTTAACAAGAAATGTTCAAATAGCCATTTGAACAAACACCGAGAAACCACAACAGAGAAATCACTCAGATCCTCACAATTAGAGATGGCAGCGGGGTGGGTTCGCCACGTGCCCCGCCATGGCCTTAGACAGGGCGAACCCGTGAGCTTGCCTCGTTTCCTGCTCCATTTATTTATTTATTTCAAAAACTCCCAATTAACTAATTTTTTAAATTTTGTTGTTAATTATTTTTTTTTATTCTTCAAGGGGCGGGGCACTCCCGCCCCATCCCGTGACCTGAGGCGGGGCAGCAATCCCTGCCTTGCCAACCTGTCGGGGCGTGGTGGATTTTTTTGCCAGCACTACTCACAATATTCACTCAGAATATTACAATACAAAGGTTACTCTATCACACACAACACTTAAAATCGGAGATTTTAATTCAAACAAGGAACAACAAATCCTAGTCATCCCCCTCTCTCTCTCTCTCTTTTCTCTCAAACACACAGGAGCCCCGGAAGTCTCCAAAAAATGTGAAGTGAATTGACTGAAACCAAAAGCCATCAGCCCAAGTAAATAAATTGTCCACCATCCAAGGGTCAGGAGTAAACCACGTGTCAAACATCAGAAGAAAATGCTTCATTAATAAAACCGTGTTTCACAAACACGTTTTCTTACCAAAATGTGGGGAGCACCAAATAGAGAACCAGGGTTCGATTCCAGCACGTGTGATATTTGACTGGCATAGTAAACGTCTACAGAACGACATTGGTGGAAAGTCTGAAATGTTTGATTATAACCGTGATTTTTGGTAAACTTACTATTAGCATGATAAAATGTCGTATTTTTCTTTGAATATAATTGCTGATATTATATGAAACTTAAATTTTGTACATTGGTTTGTTATTTTAGTGGCTTCCGTGCCAGCTTTAATTGATAATTATGATATGGATCTGCATAAACTGGATTTCTCTATGAATCTAATTATTGTTCTATTATTCATTAATATCATTCAATCTAGATTTCTCTTTCTTATGAGATGGATCTTCATAAACTTTTGACGTACAAACACTAGTATTTTTTTTTTCATCACTTTTAATATGACTCTTTGATTAATCTTACTTCAGTATCCAACAAAAGCTTTGGCACCATTAATGCTTGAGGATAATAGGAAAGTGGTTGACAGAAGGGGGGAGGAAGAGCAATTTAGTTCCGATCAGATTTTGGAATGTATGAAGAAAGGTACAAGGATTCCTTTTTATTAAGTTCTTCCTTTCCTTTATTGAGTGTCACGATTTCCCTGTGTTTTTTAAAACTGGCCTGTGCATTAATTCAGAAAAGGGAAAGGGTCAAGTTCAACTAGAATGTCAAAAATAAATAAATAAAAAAATATATATGTGCATATATAAACAAACACATACATGTATATCATAAAAATATTAAAACAATAGTAGATGGTAAATTTTTTACATCTCCAATTTTGTGTCGAACAATTTTGATTTGAATTGGGTAAGTTGGTTAGTATATAATGAAGACGTGTTCTTTTTAAACTATTATAACTGGTTTCCGGGAGTTTTAACAAGATCCCACATTGAAATCTAATAATTAGGAGGAAAGAAGGACCACCCATAAATTGAGCATCCTACAACATTGGTTGAACGGGAAAAAACCGTGTCCAGTTTACCAGTATTTGGTTGGACCGACTGTTTTAGCAGTATTCTGCCCAGTTTTATTCCATAATTGGTTTGCATATTTTCCAGTCAAACCAGATGGTCCATTCTGGTGTTCTTAACATTGCTATTTCCTTGTCCCGTCTTTATTTGTTTTCATTTTCCACGTTTCTAAGAAAACTCCTGTTCCTCTAGATGACTCTCTGTTGTGATAATAAATTTGTGCCATGAAATAAATCATGGCCACCAAATGTTCAACTGCTGTATCACGGAATTGAAAATCAGATATTTATGATTATATAATTTTAATTAATTTACCAAATTTCTTACAATGAACATAAAGGCAAATTTGGCGCGCAGTATTAGACCATATGAGGATTAAAAAATCCCATCTAGTTCTTATCCGGTGTTTGGTGCAATTGGTATCTGGACTAAATTAATATGGGCTGCTTATCCTCCTTTGCTCAACTGTATAAAATTAATACACTAAGTGGGGTGGGTTAGGTCGTATTATTTATTTACCAGTTAATGAATTAAAGAAATATTAGTTTAATACTTAATTTGAACTAAGTGAGTTTTTTAAAAAATCACTTAATACATAAATAATTTGCTTTTGCTTGTAAGTAAAAATTTCACGTACGAGTAAAAAAAATTTCATTCAAGAAATTGTAAGAAAAAAATTCACTTAATAAGTTGAGAAAAAATTCTTATAAAAGAATAATGTAATAAATTTTTTAATTTTTCGTTACTTTTACGTTCTAATTTGGTGTAGTACCAAACGCCACATAAGAACAATCCTCCTTAATTCACCTTAATACAATCTCTCCTAATCCTATCCCTCTTAATGTTATCCCCCAATACGGCGTGATATGTAGAAAAAAATTTGATATTTTGGAACAATGTTCTAGTATGGTTAAGCTTTATATATAGTGGAAATTAACACATAATTTAGCTGGTAATGATGCACATTTCTTATCTATAGGTATAATGAATCTATGCTCTGAAGTATGGAATTCTGGTTGAGAGCCCTGAAACTTGGAACAAGAGGTAGTAATGTTATAACATTTAGAAGTTGAATTTCTCGACTTGAGTTACATGTTTTTTGTCAAAAAATTACTTCGAACATTTTACGGATATTAAATCATTTTTGTATTTTTCTTTTGATTCAACTATTATCTTTAAATCTTGATTTTTGCATGCAGTGACTGCAGTGGATCTGAAGCAAACTGTTCAAGTTGACAAAGATCTCCAGATCCGTGCATACTATGCAGGGCATGTAAGAATCTTAAATTTTTCTCCTAAAGAATGGAGTCCTGAGTATGTAATCATGTTTGAGTAGAATTGAACAAATTTATAAATTAACTACATGATTGCTAATACATGAGCAGTTGTACTACCTGAGTCCATGAAATGTGAGGTATTGTCCTTCGGGCCTTTCAATGTTTTACTCTGAGAAGACACCTGGTGAGATTGGATGTCTGATGCTCTAATCTAAGTACCAGGTTGCTCTTGTGTACTTTTTGATGTGAGATACTGATGCATCTCCATCGCCCCCTACTGATGTTCCAACTTCTTATCAACTTCCAGCATGTTGGCTTGACTGACATGAATCGAACACCATAATTTAAGAAGTATAGTAGTGAAATAACTTATTAAATGTAATCACTATAAAGTAACAATAGAGAGCGAGTTTTGGCTTTCCAAATTTCTATAGTAAAAAATAAAGAATCTCCTAGAGCTTATTTTTTAAGCATTGGCTTTAGAGCATCTTGTATTTTTAGAGTCTATTGGAGATGCTGTTATACTTTCTTCCCGATTTTCTCTTTCCTACCCACTTCTAGGGCCAGGTTTTGTTTTCTTCTTTTTTTAGGTGGGGAATTGTAGGAAAATTCTATCAAAACTGCATCAATATTAGTAGTAGGATTTTCTTACATTAGACATTAGTAGATTTTTTGTTCAATTAAAAATAGATTATTAGGATATTGTTATCTTTTTCTTCTAGAAGATTATTATTAGGTCATGGTCATGTATGGCTCCCGGAGAATATCCAGACCAACAAATATATCCCTAATGCGAAGATGGTTTCGTTTTACTTAACTAGACTTTCTCCGAGAAACAACTATAACAAATTAGTTCATACTTGCTAAAAGTACTTTTTAATTTCCATTCTGTTCCTATTATTTTGGAGTTGACTGTATAAACTGAATAGGCGTCAATAAAAGATCTTTTTGCTCTGAGCTTATGGGTTCTTGTTAACAGCTTTTTAGAGGAGTTTGTTACCTTTTAAGATGCATAAATAATCAGAGCATCTGATGTAAATGTCGCAGAAAATCAGTAAAAAATTTTATTCTCCAGCTCTTAGTTTCTCTTTCAATATAATTTCCTGTTTTTTGTTACAACTGCCTTCTTTTTGCCCGCACCTCATAGAGAAAGGGATTGTATGGAACCTAAGCTAAGCCAAGGATTACCCGACTAAGAACCATTGGATCATCACTCTGTAGTCGAGTAGTTTGACCAATTGATTTGAAATTTGTAGGTTCAAGTTTCAATTGATATTTGCAGTTGATTATCCCTCTTGGAGACTAATATTTGAAGCAGTCTATAATTTACTTAGTACTCGGTGTAACTCACACATTTGTGTACAAATCAGTGCAAGACGAAGTAATACAAATATCTTTGTTAATAACTCCATTTCCATTAGCCGGCCTGGGCCGGTGGGAGCAAGATGTTCGGAGTTTCTTTCTAAGATTCTCCAGCTTTCTTGTTTCTCGAAAATTCAAATTCCACTGCTGCACAAGCACAAATAAAATTGCTTCTGTCCCTATTTCCTGCTGTTAGTGCTATGTGTATTACAGTAGATATGGCTCTCACTCATTTGCAATGACTCGGGAGCTCGGTCTAAGTGAAGCAAGCGTATTGTCCTTGAGGTCCAGTTTTATCTCTAAATGGGGCTTCTCATTATACATAAGCCAAGTCCTAAGTCCCCTCTGTGTATTCTAGTGTGTTGTCCCAGGATATTGCAAAAATTAAAATACTAATCTCAATCAAGATTCAGCAAACTTGCTATTTTTCTTGGACAAAATAGAAATAATTTTTCTGATGGCAGGTTTCTTTCGCTTTTCTAAAAAATTTCATGTTGTTTATTTTAATTAGATATATGCATCTAAGCCCCCATTTGGCACCCATTTTTTTCTCATTCTCATTTTTTTTCTCTTTCTTCATTTCAACCACACATTCTATCTATAAAATAATATTACACATAAACCCAAAAATTCTCCTTACTTTTTAACAACACATTCTTTCATCAATCACTATTCCAAATCAAATGTTTCTCCAAAAATGGGTGTCAAACNGATTCAGCAAACTTGCTATTTTTCTTGGACAAAATAGAAATAATTTTTCTGATGGCAGGTTTCTTTCGCTTTTCTAAAAAATTTCATGTTGTTTATTTTAATTAGATATATGCATCTAAGCCCCCATTTGGCACCCATTTTTTTCTCATTCTCATTCTTTTTCTCTTTCTTCATTTCAACCACACATTCTATCTATAAAATAATATTACACATAAACCTAAAAATTCTCCTTACTTTTTAACCACACATTCTTCCATCAATCACTATTCAAAAACACATTTTTCTACAAAAATGGGTGTCAAACACCCGTTAAGATTTTGATCTCTAAAATATGTTTTTAGGTCCTTGGGGCTGCAATGTTTTATGCAAGAGTGGGAGATGCTGCCATAGTGTACACAGGGGATTATAATATGACACCTGATAGACATCTTGGGGCAGCTCAAATAGACCGACTGCAGTTGGACCTCGTTATAACTGAGTAAGTTAAACTTTAACAGTATGTTTGCATATGATCATTTTCTGTTATTTTTTGTATTTGTACATGGATTGCCCCCATAGGTTTTCTTGGCTATCAATCATAAAAAAGGTAGAAGAAAAGAGTTTCCTTCTCGTCTTTTACTTGTGAAGAAGTGAAAGGGCCAATCCAAAGTGGTCTAACTGTGTTTAGAGATGTTTCTGGTGATATAAGTTGGTTTTTGGAACCATTATTGAGTAAGGTTATGCTCTGGCAATTCCATCTCTAAGGACACGTCAGAATTTGACAATAAGGGTCTGTCGTAATAAGTTTATTGAGTAAAAATGATCCAATATATTTGAGTTAAATAACGGAAGTCTATTGGATGGATAGAGAAGGTAAAATCTCATCCATATGCCACGTAGGTGTAAAGTAAAGATGGTCTTTGCACTTTAGGCATTCGAACATTATCTGTTAATCTAAGCCCAAAATCTGGTTCATGATAAATAATGTGCTTGAGGTAGTTGTTAGAAATGCCTTTTGTATATTACCGAGAATTTCACTACTCAATTATTGAATACAATCACATGTTTATGTGTGCGTATAGAGATATACACATTTATTTTCTTTTAACGAATAACACTTTGTTTCACATGCGATAAAATGCATGTATAAATTTTGTATGGACGCATTTTCTCAAAAATTTGTTATACAGGTCAACCTATGCAACGACATATCGTGATTCAAAATATGCTCGGGAGAGGGAGTTTCTCAAAACTGTATAATCTTTTACCCATTAAAAGTTTAATTTGTTTTATCCAATCTTTATATTTTTTGAAACACTCATTCATTTTTTTCTGTGCCATCTCTCACGAAATCATGTTATCAATAATAGTAATGATATTTATATGGGAAATTGAAATTTTAATAGAAACAATTGATGAAATTTTTATAGAAACAAGTAGCTTGTAGAAGACAACATTTAAATGATATAATTGTGTCATTTCTATTAGTTTAAGCTTTTAGATCAAATGGTTCAACATGATATTAGTAATTAAAGCAAGCAAAATTCCAGGTTCAAGTCTCTCCGCCACCCATTTAAATGAAATTGTGTGTGTGATAGGCTTTGATTGAAATTTTTTTGATCCCAAGTCGTGTCGAAGACGATATTTAAATTATATAATTGTGGCCCCATCTATTGGCTTAAGCTTTTAAATCAAATGTTTCAAGTTTCAGCATAGATTAATTGTCATTTTGCTATATTTAGGGTCAATTACATGCATTATTTTTCACCATTCTATTTGATTCCAAGCTACTTCTACAAAATTAAACCACTTTAAATATATGTATTCAAAACCTGGCCTTGACAAATTATACATTAGATGGGAAAACAGATGATATGTTGTATCTCCATTTGCGCTCTACTACAAGTTCACTTACTTCCATAGATTTTCTGAAGGCATGTCAACTTTTATCTCTTGGATGTAGCATACTAATATGAAGTTTAGTGTGGTTTTTTTAAATTTATGTTTTCAGATAATTCCTGTAGGTTCACGAATGTGTTGCTGGTGGTGGAAAGGTGCTCATTCCTACATTTGCCTTGGGAAGAGCGCAGGTTCTTTTATCAACTTATTATTAATGCCGTCTTGGCAATGGTTGAATATCCTAGCATGATATAGACTTTACAGCTCTAGATCTAGATTTCTAGAGAGTTGATTTCTTATAATATGTTCTAATGTGCCAAGAATCTGAGTTAATGTGGACTGGGTGTCGAATCTGATTTTATCACCACATTTCTTACCTGTAAATTGATATGAAAATGCTTTATTATTCATAATTTTAAAGAACTAATTGAAAAAAATATAAAAAATAATAGGTTCCGTTCAAGAGAACCTATACCTCCATAAAGATCCATAAGAGCTCTACATTTTAATTTTGCAATAATTGACCCTTGTGTCATTGTCTTTACATGTAATTACACAAGCCATTATTGCTACACCAGTCACCAATTTTCTACAAATGCTTATATAGTGGGAAAAACTAATAACTAATATTGACTTATTCAATTATGGTCAACATTCCACCACACTTCCAAACCGACGTCCACATTGGTCAAAATTGTTGACACTGACCTGGCGGTAACCTTTTCCTCCATAGCGGCTTCACTCAACTATCAGTATTTGATATGATGGTATTATGCTGAAACACAATTCCAACACACCTTAATCTAGCTTTACTAGTTGAACAATTCCATGACTTGAATTGACGAGACAGTGAACTCGTGTCGATAGACAAAATTTGTCATGGGCTTAGACTTATCTAAGTGTAGAAAGAATGCAAAAGTGAAATGGATTTTCAATCTTCAAATTCTTTTTTTTTAATAGATAATTCAAAAATTTTATTAATAAAAAAATAGTACACATGGAGTGTATTATCAACTTAAACAAGA
>CAIGRH010029898.1:1427-15940 GCA_903798295.1 Fraxinus nigra | reverse complement strand
TTTTTTTTTAGAAATGCTAATATTAGCTTCAAATTAACACGGGCAATAGACTAGTATTATTAAATGTATAAATATGTTATCTATATTTGCTATTAATGAACATGACATTTGATTTTTTACAATGTATATCATTAATGCTTTTTATGATATATTCATGCTTGTCAATATATCCATAAGCATACATAAAGTTTGAAAAAATAAAAAGTTTTCAAATATCAATGAGTTAAGGAATATTTTAAAAAGATATGTATTCCAAGTTGTTTTTGTTAAAAGGTGTACGTGTATATCATGAAATGTGTAAGTGAAAAATAGGATATAGAGAGCCAACGTACTCGACCAATGTTTAGTCATTGTTTGGCCCCTATTTTGGAGAATTTATTAATTTTGATATAGTGATTGACGGAAGAATACGTTGGTTAAAAAATAATGAAAAGTTTTAGATTTGTGTGTAATATTATTTTATTTGGAGAATGTGATTAAAATTAAGAAACAAAAAATTTGTAGAATTTTTAATGGGGGCCAAACAAAGGCTTAATGTTTAAGATTTTATGCCAACTGTTTTACGATACTGTCGGTAGATTAAATCAGATTCCAAATAATGATGATCAATTGCTAACTCTTTTTATTTAAAGAGTATATTCTATCATTTGGAGAACATTTATAAATTTAGAGAATTAAAATTCTGAAGTACTCCAACAAACTTTTTATATTTAACACTTAATTTTACTATTCTAAATTATTATTATTATTTTTCTTTATCTTTTATTTTAACTAGATTTTCTTTAGGTTATTTTATTGTTTTCCTATATTGAAAATAGAAACACTTTGAATGCATTTAATTATAGAGATTAGGGTTAGCTCTCCAAATTTGGAAAACCCGCTCTTTAAATTAAAATATTAATTTAAAGAGCCTATTGGAATATAATTTTAAATGTTAACTCTTTAGAATAGAGAGCATCTCATGTTTAAAGAATTTTTAGAAGATGCTTTTAGGAAAAGCTATTTATTTTTAAGTAATTCATATGCATATATCATTAACATGCATTATATGCCTAAAGATTTGTCAAAAATTATATAAAAAAAGTAAAATTATAACCGTTTCTAGAAAATAAAAATAATTCAAACATTAAATGATTATTTATATTAAAATAGTAAAAAAAAATTAAATGAACGCAAATAAAAATATTATCAGTCCACTTCATTAATTTTTATTTTTATTTTCTATATTTAGAACTTAATTTAATATTTATTTTACTTTTGCAACGAGAGAAAATATTGTAAAATCACCAAATTTAAAATGTACACATAAAATTGTTCTATTTTTTTCTTAATAACCAAAGTTTGTGAAACAAAATGTCGTAAAACAATTTCTGAAAATTTCAAAACCAAATGAGTTTTATAGTTTTTGTTTTCAAAAATAACTTTTTTTTTTTTTCAAAATAACAAACTAAACTCATTTTTATTAATCTTAAAGTAGATCAATTTGAAAATGAATTGAAAACTGAAAACTAAAACGCAAAACAAATAAGCCAGATTTTTGAAATTTAACTATTTTAAACTTAAGTTTGTAATTGATGCTCATGAAAAAAATTGTCAAAATCACACTCTACATTCTAAACCCCTATTTAGTACACATTCTTTCAAAATACATCACTTCAAAACTCATTTTCAAACGCACATTTTTTAATAAAATAATATTTTTCATCACATTAATAACTTTTCCTTACTTTTTAACCACATATTTTTCATCATATTATTATTTAAAATACATTTTCTTGAATAATATCCATCAAACACATCATAAGTCTCCGTTTGACATCCATTAAATTGAAACTTTTCTTTTTCTCAAACTCATGTTTAATTACATATTCACACAATAAAATATTTTCAATATAATCCCAATTTTTTTCTACTTTTAACCACACATTTTTCAAAAAATCACTATTTTAAAACTTATTTTTTTCCCCAAAAAGATTCATTTAAATGGATGTCAAACAAGAGCTAAATGAGATTATCAATGTGGTTCATGAACAATTGATGACTCTTTTCAAATTCAATCAATCAAAGTCGTATCCAATACTAACTTGTGTGCCCCTCAATTTCCAACTCGAAAAATATAACAAGTGCACAATTAACTCCTCAAAGCCAAAACACTACTTCCACTTAAATAACTTTAATTCGTGTCAAGTTAAAATTCATTTTTAACCACATTGTTGAGCCCAAAAATGAACTCAACATATGTCAGGCCCACTCTTGCCATGTCGAGTACGAATCCGATGCATTTTTACCGGAACAAGTACGATAATCAGCTTGGAATGGACACTGGAGGGACTTTCCGGCCAGAAACGATATCGTTTCGGACTCCGACGGTGTGATTCGGTGACAACCTCACTATCAACGATTGCCAAACTAAGATAACCAAAAATAAATCTCTCTTTCCGTTCAATAGAATATGTGGAAGGATAGATAAGAAGGACTTTGGATGTATATTGAAGATAACAATAACTTTTTCTTCGAGCTGTATCCAACAATCTTGTAAAAGAGTAATGGAGGAATTTCTAAGTGATACTATCTTAAATTTTAGAGAGTTTTTTAGCGCATGTATTTGGTCTTCTTCTAATCAAGATGCCAACCCTTATTTCTTACAAGAAGAGGCTATTTATATTGCTATGGTCGGCGTGGTGATCGTTGGATCAAAACCACGTGGCCAAATCTCTAGTACCTAAGCCTTACATCACTGTCCATTCCTTCAATTAATATTAACAAAGGGTTAGCCGTTCTATATTATAGGTGACACGCTGACACATTGACATACTTTATTACAGACGTCACATCAATCTTTTCTGGGATCTTCAAATCTTCTGTTACGGGTCAGCATCGGCTTGAGGACTTCCGATGCTATTGAGTTTCGGATAACTCGTGAGGACCTCGGCTTGAAAGATCTTTGAATCTACTACAAAAGATAGCGTCGACTTCATGAGGTTCGGAGAGACCGTTGATGTGGTTCTCTACATGGGGAGTTCAGCTCCTTTCTTTGTTTCCTTGGGCAATGGTTCAGCCCAAGCTGTAGTGCCTCTTCCTTGAAGCATCGCTTCAGTATGAACTTCAACCTTGCAATGTAAGGACCTCGATTCTTGTTTCATTTTTTCATATTTTGACATCTTGGGTCTTCATTTGACCTTCTGCTTATGTGGCTTGGTTGTCTACATGGCGTTCTCATATGAAGCCTCGAAAATGAAGCGTAACAATAGTCCCTCAAGTCTATACATGATTATTGATATAATGCATGGACTTCGAGCATTATGTAACTCCTAGTAATGATAAGCTCCCGAAGTGGTTTACTTGGTAAAGAATTCTGCGTTTCGGGTACTCCCTGGCAAAGAATGTGGAGTGGATCAACTTAGAGGTTGTACTTATGGAGGCTCTATCGAGGTACCTTCATATATTGCAGAGGTAGGAAGGGTTTGATGCTTATATATCCTCGAATTGATGATTACAAGGAGCTTCTTTGATTCCAAAAATATGAGAAATACGAGGCGTCCCTAATCATGGTGCCTCAATGATTTGATGTCGTCGTACGTTCCCAAGAAAAATAGCTGGGTGGTACAACTTTCAATACCTGCAACCGTCGCCGCATTCAATGTGCAATAATGGCTATCCCCCACGTTCCTCATTCTATCATAGATGCATGAGGACGCGTGTGGCAAATGTTCTAATCTAGGCCTTTGAAGACGAATCGTCAGATGTGGTGGGTGGTTCGGAATGATTCTAGCAAATGAATGGCTGGATGACCTAGACCGAGATCTAATGGATGGGCTTGAGTGGGTCTGCCTATAAAAGGCATGGATTTTAGGGATAAATTCTTTTTACCTTTGTACGATTTTCCACTTCATTGCCTTAAAAAATCCTTCTATTTTTTGAGTTTCCTCCGAGATTCTCTTTAAGTGTTTCCTTATTCGCTAATTTTCTTCCCCCTTCTTTTGTTACTTTTTGATGTC
Organism: Fraxinus nigra; assembly: GCA_903798295.1. NCBI lineage: Eukaryota > Viridiplantae > Streptophyta > Magnoliopsida > Lamiales > Oleaceae > Fraxinus > Fraxinus nigra. The sequence goes on along the minus strand of CAIGRH010029898.1, from coordinate 11,942 downwards.
TCCAGTGTTCCCCCTTTATACTTTTCAAGAAATTAGTAAGTACTATTGTTTTTATTTATCTATAAATCAAATGACTTCTTCTGGGGATGACATGAGCGTTAACGAACTAGCTAGTGAAATAGGGATTTAGATAATAGTGTGGATAACCTTAGGAGAGCTGTAGAAGCTGGTTGATGAGCTTCGATTTTTGTGGATGGTGTTGGGGATAATGATTACAGGGAGCAACCAAAATTCCATCTTGTGTAGACTCGACCCACCTAGCCAATCTTAAGGAAAAATATAGGATCCCCTATAATATCGAGCTCATTTCCCCCTCTAATGAGCGAGCATGCTTTCCTAGGCAAGGTTGTGTCGCCATAAGTGAGTTTCTTTTGAAGGCTAGTCTTCGCCTGACAATTCATCCCTTCTATCGGGTAGTTCTTAGATTGAATGGGTTAGCTCTTACCCAACTCGCCCCAAACGCTTGGGCCTAATTAGTGGGCTCTTATTTCCTCAGGAAAGTGGCATCCCTGGGTGAGGACATGTCTTTGCATGTACTTCAGACCATCTACCAACCTCGGTCCTTAGGAAATGAGGATTCTCAAGGCTAGTACTCTTTATGTCCTTGGGTGGAAGGAGACCTGGTTTTAGATTAGGGGGAAGTGGCAAGAATGTGAGGGTGACTTTGTCTCCTATGTTAAAGTTCCAATCTCCTTTTCTTAACCTCGCGAGTGAACTTCTTCATTTTCTAATGTTTCGAACAGACGAGGCTTGATACTTATATTTATGTGTTTGTGTTTGCATGGTCAATCCAATGGTTCGAGCTTACAGAGAGTGACTGAGACACGCTTTCTAAAGTCTATAAGAAAATGCTCGACGTGCGTGACTTCAATCGCCTAGTCCAAACTGCCCATTTTTTCGAAGACTTCGGCTTAATGGTGAGGAGGGGTACGAAGCTCTAGTACTTGTGCCTTTTTCTTTATTTTCCTTTTATAAAACTTTTGCTGTATTTACTTTGATGATTTTGCAGATAATTTTGAGAAGAGGAAGCTCCCTACCCCCGATATGGCAACCATCTTGGCTGCCACTTCGACTGCCGACCGTAAAGGTATGAAGCCATCATCTACTGGGAAAAAGTAGGTGAGGGATAAGATTGAGAGGGTCAGCAAGGAGGCTACCTCTCAGGAGGATGGTCGACCTCTGGCTGATAAAGGGAAAAAGGCGGTTGTGGAGGAGCCGAAGAAGAAATTCTGAGTGTCTACCACCTGGGTGGGAAGCTCAAACGACGTTTGCCCTTCTCGATCTGCGGTGCCTATGGGAAGAAACTACTGGCAGCCTCCATCACTGTAGCTTCAAGTGGCCAAAAGATGCCTGCTGCTTCGGAGCCTCAGGGGCCCGTCCCTTCCAAAAAATCAAAGGGGTCTAGCGACTCCGCCACATCTGATCGTACTTAAGGCATACCTGCCTTGGCTAGCCGTCCCAAAGAGCCCTCACACTCCTTTCTCTAGAGATCTAAAATACTACTGCAACGTTCCACAAGTTGTGGACTGACAAATGGCTATCCTTGGTGGAAAAGAACGATGCAGTGGACGTCGTTGCCACAATAATGGCCCAGTCTGTGAGGTCATTCAGGATGATAATCAAGGTGGATGCCCTCTTTAAGACCCTCCAAAAGAAGAATCGGGAGTTCGTGGGCAAAGCCTCTCAAGCTGAGCAGGTTGTAAACAAAGCTAAAGCTGAGGCATTGAAGAGGAAAGAGGCTAAAAGGTCTACGAAACTCGCTTATGCCTTAGCATAAGTTGATTCCTTGAAGAAAGAGGTTTATTTATCTCAAAGTGAAGTGGCCTCTTTAACGANCAGTGGACGTCGTTGCCACAATAATGGCCCAGTCTGTGAGGTCATTCAGGATGATAATCAAGGTGGATGCCCTCTTTAAGACCCTCCAAAAGAAGAATCGGGAGTTCGTGGGCAAAGCCTCTCAAGCTGAGCAGGTTGTAAACAAAGCTAAAGCTGAGGCATTGAAGAGGAAAGAGGCTAAAAGGTCTACGAAACTCGCTTATGCCTTAGCATAAGTTGATTCCTTGAAGAAAGAGGTTTATTTATCTCAAAGTGAAGTGGCCTCTTTAACGAAGCGAGTTGACACTTCTGATGCCCATCAGAAGCTAGCATCCGAGGCCCTCAAAAAAGCCAACAAGGAGAACGATAAACTGAAGAAGAAAATGGGGGAGCTGGCCTTCCAAGTGGCAGGATTAATAGAAGAAGTTGAGACTTTCCGAAGTGATGCTGAACTTTTAAGCAGAAATGCTAAGTAGGACTTCCTAGCTAACTCCCATCTTACCGAAGAATATCAGCGCTTTGAGAAGTATTGAATGAGGTATGCCTATACAGAAATGATCGAATGGCTGGAAATGCATACAAAGGACGTCAACACTTTTGAGTTAAGGGCCAGATTCCTTGAGGAAGATGCTGATGGGGTTTGAGCCTCAAACTCTTGCCGATGGGGCATAAGTGATTGAGCTTGATGGAGATGCGGAAGAGGTTGCCCCTGATGTTATAGTGCCCTTTGTGGCTCCTCAATCCCTATCCCCTTAAGCTTCATTGTATTTTTTTACCAAATCTTCTTCAAGTGTAAAGTCCTTGGTCTATTTATTGTAAACATAATGCTTTATTTAACGAAGATCGGATTTCTTTATTCAATCCTTTTAATTTTACGTTGCTAGTACTTTTGATCAATTTCGACGTGGTTGTAAACTTTAATCAATCCCAACTTGTATTCTATTGAAAATGTCTGACCTAACTTCAGTTATAACTTAACAACAACATCAGGCGACAACTTAATCATAATGATGAAGTAATATGTAATAAAATCATACCCTCTTAAGCATTTGGGATCTGACCTTGTATAAAGCATGTTGATAAGCTTAATTAAGTTTGCAAACATTTCACAAGTGTTACGAGGTCGGATCTAGTGTACCCACCATCGAATTCAAACACAAGGTCAGATAAAAGACTTTAATTACTTCACTCCTTTTGAAATGGATGATCACAACTTATTTGGTTCGAACGTTTATGTCAAATCTCATTAATATCAAACATCATGAAGTATGCCTCACATGATATCTTAAACAATTTAGGGGACTTTAGCAAGTGTTTAAAGGTTGTACACCTTTTACGATTTTCTAAACTTCTAAACACATCGATTTGTATGAGCTGAAGCTCTCTTAGTGCTTCAAATTTTTGTTTGATTGGCTCATAGTATAAGGTGATACATAATTTAATTATTAAAGTTTTTGCTCAAGTACAAGCACTTCGTTTTGTACATACTTTAATAGGGTCGAAATGGCTTGCCCATTCTGAAGCCCTTGTAATAAACTCATGTTCCCATCTTCATAAGATTAGCTTATAATGAGTAAAAGCCTTTGGCCTTTTAAAGATAATATTAATTCATAACTACTTAATGTAACCAAAGCTGCATTTTATTGAGTTCAAAGTTGTATATGCAAGATATCTTACATCATTGATAGTACTTGCGTAAATGCTCCACATTCTAGGGATGAGGCTATGCCTTTCCATCCATATCTTTGATTCTATAGGTTCCAGGTCGAACCTCTTCACATATGTTATATGGACCCTCCCAGTTGTGGCCTAGGGTCCCTGACCCGTGTTCTTTTGAAGGTGGGAACACCCTTCGCAGCACCGGTTCATTCACTCGAAACAACTTCTTCTTTACTTTCGAATTGTAATACCTGGTCATTTTTCTTTGGTATATGGCCAATCTGACTTGAGAATCATCCATCCTTTCTTCGAAAAGGTATAGCCCACACCTTCTTATTTCCTTATTACTTATTTCGTTGAAGTGTATTCGCTTAGGGAGATGGAAGACCTACTTCAACAAGGCGCATAACCTCAGCCCCGTAGGTCATAGAGAATGGGGTCTCTTCAGTTGCAGTTCCACTTGTTGTTCTGATAGCCCAAAGTACCTGGGGTGGCTCATCGACCCATGCCCCTTTGGAAGCGTCTAGATTTCTCTTCAAAATGTACTTAATTGTTTTGTTGACAGCCTCAACTTGCCCATTGGCTTAGGGATGATGTGGGGAAGAAAAATGCTTCTTGATATCCAGCTCCTCACACATCTCCCTGGCCTTCTTATTATTGAATTTTATGCCATTGTCTAATACAATCGAATGTTGAATTTTGAACTTGCAAATCATATTCTTCCAGAGGAACTTGGAAGTGTTGGCCTCAGTTATTTTGGCTAGGGGTTCGGATTCTACCCATTTTGTAAAATAATCAATGGAAACGATTGCGAAGCTAGAACTCTCATTTCCCTTAGGAAGAGGTCCAACTAGATCGATTCTCCATTTTGCCAAGGGCTAAATATTGAAAACTACGCTTAATTCTTGTGAGGGTTGCCTCTGAATTGTGGCAAAACGTTGACACTTATCACATTTTTTGACAAACTGTTGCACATCATTTTTCAAGGTAGGCCAATAATACCTTTATCTAAGCACATTTTGTACCAAGGACCATCTCCCTCCGTGTGATTGCCACAGACCCCCTCATGGATTTCTCTAAGAACATAATTTGCGTGTTCTCCTTTGATACACATGAGCAGGGGCAGTGAAAACCCACGTTTGTACAACATATCGTCTTGGAAGATAAAATAGGTAGTTCTTCTTCTTAGCCTCTTCTTTCCCCTGTGGTAGTGTCTGGTTCTTTAGGCAGGATATAATGGGCTTCATCTAGAGAGGGGTATCTTCTACCCACATTATCGTCCCACTTACACTAGTAGAGGGTCTGGGGAGGTGCTCAATAGGAACCACTGTGACTAGTTCGGAGTCTTCTACTTGCTAATTTTGCCAGTGCATCGGCATGAGCATTCTAGGATGTATTTGCACTAGATCGAACCTCTAAAATGAAGGAATGAATTTCATCACCAACTTTAAGTATGCCGCCATTGATTTATCCCTGGCAGAGAAATTTCCATGAACCTGGCTAACCACTAGCTGGGAGTCACTGTTGATGGTGAGCCTTTTTTACCTTCATTTCCTTTGCCAGCTTTAGGTTAACTAAGAGGGCCTCGTATTTTGCTACGTTGTTTATTGCCTTAAAATTGAACCTTACAGTGTAGGTGAGCTTGTGTCCCTCTAGGCCAACCAGGATAATCCTTGCTCCCGACCCTGTGTCTCCAAATGACCCATCAACTAAAAGGGTCTACTCTTGGGGCTCGACGGGTTCCATTTCCTCATCAACCTTTGGAACATGGGTGAATTCAGCCACAAAATCTGCTAAGGCTTGCCCTTGGTTTGTAAGAAATATCGAATTCACTAAACTCTACAGCCCACTTAAGTAATCTCCTTGAGGCGTCGGGCTTTTGTAGCACTTGCTTGAGGGGGTGATTTATTAATACATGAATGCTGTGAGCTTGAAAATATGGCCTCAACTTCCTTGACGTGGTTATCAAGGAGAGGGCTAACTTGTCCATGTCTGGATATCGAGTTTCTGCTATTAGGAGTGCTTTGCTCACATAATAGATTGGTAACTAGTAGCTATTTTCCTCTCTGATCAAGACTGAGCTCAAGGCTTCGGAGGTTACTGCCAAGTATAAATGTAGTACCTCATGGTCTTTAGGCTTAGAGAGAAGATGTGCCTGTCCTAAGTGCTTTTTCAGCCTTTGTAGAGCTACATCACACTCCTTTGTCCATTGAGACTTGTTTCCTCCTTTAAGGATTTTGAAGAAAGGTAGAAACTTATCAGTTACCTTAGAAACGAAGCGGTTTAAGGCCACAAGTCGTCTAGTGAGGCTCTGCACTTCTTTTGGCTTCTGGGGGGACCTCATTTCAATCAAAGCTTTGACCTTTTTGGGGTTTGCTTCGATGCCTCTTTCATTCGATACCTTTGTAAAATCTGGAACGTTTCGTTGAGGTGGGTGACATGATCATTTGCCTTTAAACTTTTCACCAACATATCATCTACATAGACCTCCATGGTCTATCCAATTAGGTCGGCAAACATCTTGTTAACCAACCTTTGGTAGGTCATCCCAGTATTTTTTAACCCAAAGGCATGGCCTTGTAACAATAAAGCCATTTATCCATGATGAAGGAAATATGCTCTTCATCTGTTGAAAACATGGGGCTTGGGTTATATCCTGAGTAGGCGTCCATGAAGTTAAGAAGTTAATGCCCAACACTTGAATCCACGAGTTGATCTATTCTGAAAAGTGAGAAACTGTCTTTAGGACAAGCTTGATTTAAATTCGAAAAGTCTATACACACCCTGCACTTCCTATTATGCTTCTTTACCAGTACTAGGTTTGAGACCCACTTCGGATATATCGATTCCCGTATGAACCCATTATCAATCAGCTTTAAACCTCGTTCTTAAGAGTCTCATATCTTTTCGAATTGAGAGCTCTCATCTTTTGCCTATGTGCTGTAGCCTTTGGGTCTATGTTTAAGTGATGGAAGCTGACCTTCGGGTCAATGCCAACCATGTCCCTATGCTTCCAAGCGAAAACATCAAGGTTTTTAAGTAAGAAGTTTTTCAACTCCTCTTTCATTTCTAATGGCAAATTTCTTCCACATGTAGGCGTTTTGATGGATCTACAGGGTTTGCTGTGAAGGTCTCCAATTTCTCCATAGGAGATGCCTGAGGCTCATAATCAATGATGTAAGGATCTAACTCTTCCAAACAAACTGCTTCTTCAGTAGTTGTCCCTTCCTCAGGGGCTTGTATGGTACTGATGATGTTTCCTTCTTTAGGGGCCTTGTCCATTATGATATCTTTCCCTTGTTCAGGGGCGCTTCCTTATTCAGCGAGGTCGTTCATATCAACATTGGTGACAATAACGTTGATAGTCCTTGTCTCTACTTTTCTTAGAGAGTTTGAGTAGCATTCCCTAGCTCTTCGTTGGTCACCTTGGATTGTGGCAACACCATTTTCAGTGGGAAACTTCATATATAAGTGATGAATTGAGGTGACTGTCCATAATTCCTTCAACACAGGTCTTCCAAGTACCCCCATGGTAAGCAGATCGATTGTCAACCACCAAAAACTCCATGAAGTGGTGAGCAATTAGAGGTTCGATTCTTATCTCTATTGCTAGGATAATTTTGCCTCTCGGGATGATGCTACCTCCCGTAAAACCATACAAAGGGGAACTTTTAGGGGTTAGTTCGTGGTCAACTTTCATTTTGTCGAAAGTATTTCCAAAGATGATATTGACCGAGCTTCCATTATCCACCAACATCATTTTCAGGCAATTGTAGGCCACGACAGCCCTTACTACTAAGGTGTCACAGTGTGGATAATGCACTCCCACTATGTCTTCCTAGGTAAAATTTATAGGTGGAATCGCCCTCCCCGTTGAAGATTGGTTAACTATGTAGCTAGTCATGGGTGTGTCACTTGCTTCCATGGTATAATTCCTTTATGAATTTCGGGATTCTCTCCCCACGTGAGGGCCTCCAATGACTGTGTCAATTTCTCTGATAGGCTTCTGCTCATTGTTAGGTGGGGGACTTCGTCTTTGCCTCTAACCCTCTCTGGGCCTTTTAGTGTCGTTTTCCTTCCTTTTGGAGGATCGTTCCTGTTAGGCCGACGCTGATCATTGTTCCTAAGCTACTGATTGGATCTATATAGAGTGTTTCTTAGAGGCGTCCTTCCCTTCCTTGATGCTAGCTAAGGGAGTATCTTGTGACGTCCCAGCAGTTCTCCATGCGATGTCTATGAGACTATTGATATGAGCAGTAATTGGTCGCTTCATCCCTATTTCTAGGTTCAGCGCCTCGCTCCCTACCTCGCCTCCTTTGTGGGTGCCTCGGGTAAGGATGACACTGGTGCATTTTAGTACTAAGATTGATCTCTTCATAGGCTAGGGTCAGTATAAGGTTGAGTGTTGCTGCGACAAGCTCTTGCCCATGATTTAGTGGTGCCCGTTGATTCATCAAATGGGAAGTATGGCCTCTTACTCTTTGCATTTGGTGAAGTATGAGACTCGATTGGCTCTGTTCCTATGATCTTTTAATCCTTCATTGAGGATTTCGCACCTTATCATTTCTAATAGGGCGTCATATGTAGTTGGATCTTTGTTTTGCACGTTCCTCTAGAAGAGAGAGTTCATGTCTTACCCCTTTGTCGTCGCGTGTCTTGTAACTATTGGATAGGCCCCTCTCCCTCTTTGCTTGTTACAAAACATTTTAAAAATATCTTTTTGAGGTCAGAACAACTGTAGATGCTTCCTTCTGGTAGCCTAGTGTACCAAACTTCAGTACCCCCACTTAGAGTCAGGTGAAAAGCTTTGCATTTTATTGCTGGGATGGGTCCTTTCAGATTCATATACGTCTTGTAACTATTCATGTGTTTCGCAAGGTCACCTTTCCCATCATAATTGGGAATTTTAGGAAGAGTTGAGTGGTTCAGCATGGGGGCATTTCTTATGGCCCCTGAGAAAGGTGAGTATTCATCATCATCATCATCATCTAGGTCGCAGGACCTCTGAGGTTCATTTGAATCCTCGCGCTCCCCTTGGTGAATTCGAGGAGGTGGTTGAGAAGGTCCCGCTTCACTTCTAGCCCGATCTCTGCTTTTCATGCCTATTTCGAGGGGTGGACTTGTGGCTCTTCATGATATATTAATGTTGTTCTTCATTTGGGCGAGGCTTCTGTTGCCTATTTCTAGGCATCGGTGGAGGATGATAAGCTTGCCTATTTCTAGACACTTGGGTGAATGATCCTGCCTATTTCTAGGCAGCCTCAGACTTATCTTATCGAACATGCTGATAGACCTTTGGGGTCTATCATCTGGCTCGTAATTTGGAGGAAAGTTGAATGGAGCTTCGTACGATCTTTCCGAAGCGTACTTAGTCGACGTATCAACCTCGACCTCTCTTTCTCGAGGAGCCTCCATTCCGGCGTAATGGTGTCTAGCCATTTGGCTTTGAACCTCTTCCTCTTCCTGATAATATTTGTGTGCTACTGGGAAGGCATTCTCATGAGCTGCGTGTGAAGTGGTGTGGTACACGAGGTCCATGCATGTTCATCAACATCTCTTGCATTGCTAAGTTCTACTGGGTTATATTCTTCATATTGGCAGCCATTTCCCTAGTAAGTCTGGTCGCGACCCTGTCCCCTCTTCTGGACCCTCATCGTCTTCGTGCTAGAGGTCGTGGGCGAGCAGCTAGGGCAGCTTGTAAGGGTTTTCCTACTTTAGGGTATTCTATCGTCCTTCTAGGTGCACTTTCATCTTTTGAACTTATCTTTCTTAAAACACTTGTTGTGGAATTTTCTCTTTCTTTAAGGATCCTAAGTTTCTAATAGCTCCTTTTTCAAGGGTTAAAACTTTTGTAAGCCAAACTTTCAACTGTAGCTTGGCCTTTCTTTCACGTGTGTTCGTGGTTGAATGTATGGTTTCCCACAGACGACGCCAATCTGTTGACCACTCTTGCCACGTTAAGAACGAATCCAGTGCGTTTTTACCGAACAAGTACGGTAATCAGCCTGGAATGGACGCGGAAGGCACTTTACGGCACGAGACGATATTGCTTTGGACTCCGACGGTGTGATTCGATGACAACTGCACTATCAACGATTACGAAACTAAGATAACCAAAAATAAATCTCTCTTCCCGTTCAATCAAATATGTGGAAGGATAGATAAGAAGGACTTTGGATATATATTTAAGATAACAATAACTTTTTCTTCTAGTTGTATCCAACAATCTCGTAAAAGAGTAATAGAGGAATTTCTACGTGATATTGTCTTGAATTTTCGAGAGTTTTTTTAGCACATGTATTTGGTCTTCTTCTTATCAAGATGCCAACCACTATTTCTTACAAGAAGAAGCTATTTATACTGCTATGGCCGGCGTGGTGATCATTGGATCAAAACCACGTGGCCAGATCTCCTGTACCTAAGCCTTACATCACTGTCCATTCTTTCAATTAATATTGACAAAGGGTCATTGTAGGCTGACACTCTGACACACTGACACACTTTATTACAGACGTCACATCAATCTTTTTTGTGATCTACAAATCTCCTATTACGGGTCAGCATCCGATGCTATTGAGCTTCAGACAACTCCCGAGTACCTTGGCTTGATTCAAAAGACAATGCCGGCTTCATGAGCTTCGGAGAGATCGTTGAGTTGGTTCTTTACGTTGAGAGTTTTAGCTCATTTCTTTGTTTCCTTGGATAGTGGTTCAGCCCAAGTTGTAGTGTCTCTTCTTTGAGGTAGCACCTCAACATGAACTTCAGCCTTGCAACGCATGACCTCAATTTTTGTTTAACTTTTTCATATTTTGACATCATGGGTCCTCATTTGACCTTCTTGTTGACCTTTTGCTTACGTGGCTTGGTTGTCTACGTGCCGTTCTCATATGGAGCCTCGGAAATGAGGTGTTACACACATTCTTTCAATTAAATATTTTACATGTAAGTTCAAAACTTTTGTCTAATTTTTAACCACACATTCTTAAAAAAATCATGATTCTAAAAATCATTTTTCTCAAAAAAAAAAAAAAAAAAAAAAAA
>CAIGRH010029892.1:0-14404 GCA_903798295.1 Fraxinus nigra | reverse complement strand
TCTAGGGCATAACACTAACAACTACAACATAAGGTATGTGAAGTTCCATATACGTATTATGTTAGTATCACATACAAATCATCTTTGGCCAGTTGTACGGGTTGATCCGTGCAGCTTGACGAACCACACGGGCCGGGTTGGGCTTTTCCGGGACTGTAGCTGTCCGAATCGATGGGCCTATTTGACAACCCTATAGTGGGCTGAAGGTGGTCGCTATCCGATCCGGTTTGCATATGTACGTCATTTCAGTCAGGATATCCTAAATCCCTTCCCAAAAGAACACGCCTCCCTCCCCCTCTCTCTCCCTCCATGGACGCAGTTACGCTCTCCACTCCACTCTCTCAGTATTCACCTCTATTCAACCAATTCCTCTCTCCCTCTAAACGGCCACACACATTCTCTTTCCAACCACATAGAAAACTCCCAACCTTACCCCTCAAATACTCCCTCAATTCTCACCTACCCAATTATTCAACTCAAAATTCAAGTGCCCAATCTGGGGACTCGCTCTTGCTCCACCTCTCTGCGTCGGCACCGCAAACTCCTGCCACCGCAGTCCGCGGGGCCGAGACTGACGCCATGGGTTTGTTGCTCAAGGAGAGGATTGTTTTCTTGGGAAATCAGATTGATGATTTTCTTGCTGATGCTATTATCAGCCAGCTGCTCTTGCTTGATGCTCAGGACCCCACTAAGGACATTCGACTTTTCGTCAATTCCCCCGGTGGCTCCCTCAGGTATGTAGGTTTTGTTATCAATTGTTTTGTTTAATTTAGTGCAACGATTGAGGGCATTCTTGATTTTTTTTTTAAAAAGTTTTAGTAGGGTAAATAGTAGACATTTGTGATATTTTGGGTTTCTGTACTTGTAATGCTACAATTCTTTGAAGCCACTGAAATAATTTTTCTTTTTCTGATTCTTGTATATGTGAAATCAAAAAATTGTTCTCATGTGTCTGCATTGGGTTTCAAAACTTATTGCATTTAATTGAAGAAATTTGGCATGCACCATAGATATGGTTTGGAAGATTAATGATGGAATTTTGTCCATCTACTAAGAATGATTCAATGAGAAGCCGAATGGAAGCATATTTAAGTTAAGAGAACTAGGTGTAGTAAGAAGGTACTTCATTTGCATACTAGTAATGTAGCTTGTACTGTATTAATTAAGAAACTAGCGCTTAAACATTTTGAGACAATGGTTTATAGCATCGAAGGCATCTAAGAGTTTCTATGATTATAGCTTATCTTGATTGTCAATGGCGTGTTTAGGTGATTGAAAATACGAGGATGAGTGTAACGACCCAAATTTTTAATAGTTAAATAGCTACCAAAAGTTCCTTTAAAAATTTAACGTGACACATAATTATTTGTAAAGAGCAAAGATTTATCTACATAATATCTTATTCCTATATATTTGGAAAGATCCAATAAACTTATATCTAAAATTTTTGATTTAAAACGTAATTCGGCACTTATTTACGAGGTAGATACGGTTAACAGGCCAGAGACAAAGCCAAGGCAAGTATAAACAATAAAATTGGTTTCTGACACAACTTCCTCTAATTTATGTGAAATTTAATTAATTCATATTACCTACTGTTTTTAACAAACAGTACGCGCCATAATTTTTACAATTGACAAGAAATCCAAATAATTCCATATCATAAATTTTCTTAAAAAGGTTCCAATAAAAAAAACTAATCCCCTAAATAAATATGTGCATCACCCGTTTTATTTTATATAATAGACAATAACTAAATATTGATTCCACCAACATAATTAAACACAAACTAAAATTTATAACCAAATAAATCAATTTTCGAATAAAAAATATCCACATATAATAACACTAAAGTTCATGCTGGAGCCTGGAAATAAAATTTTAGTCACGTTACATCGAATTCACTTTATTAACTTCAATGAATCCAAACACAATGACAGCACCTAATTGCCCGCCAACCAACGACCTATTCTAACCTGTGAGAGGTAGGGGAAATGGTGGGTATATGGAAATAATCAATAGGACACGAGTGTTGTGCAATGAATCCAAGCACAATGATAGCACCTAGTTGCCCGCCAACCAACGACCTATTCTACCTGTGAGAGGTAGGGGAAATGGTGGGTATATGGAAATAATCAGTAGGACACGAGTGTTGTGCAATTCCGAGTAAAATATCAATTCATATATCAAAATAGTCATACCGTCGTATTATATTTTTAGAAACCAGTAAAAGCTCATGATATATTATATCTTTAGTATCGGATGGTCATATCATATCGTATTGTATCGTGTCTTTCATTAGCATAACATTTATCAACATGAAACAATCAAATTAAAAGGGATAAAATCACTTGCACCTCGTGATCGTATCTCGATAGATCAAACGAATTTTGAAAGAAAAATATGATTGCACGTTCCAAATCCTTTTCTCAAAATCTCTATCTCGGTGAATATGGGCACATCTATGCTTTGAAAATAATTTCTAATGGATGCAAATTATCTTCATGTTTTCTTATTTCACAATAAACAAATAGTATGATATCGTTTTACTGAAATAAAATATATGATGGAGGAAATTTTGATGTAAAACTTTGATTAATCTAGTGGCATATTTATAATATGGTTTAATTGTTGAATCCCAATTAATTTAGACTTCGTTTTAAAGTTTATCCTAATCAAATTGGGTTTGGGATTAACTACAAGAATTGTATTGATTATCAATAATCAATTTACCATCACTTAGCAATATAATTTGGATTAGCTCCATAAATAATCCGCCAATAGAAGTTTAGAAAAAATGAAATGTAAAAATTAAGAATGACTGGGGTTGTGAAAAATAAATCTATCTTAGTTTAATTAGGATTAATATTACTTTATCGTAATCCAATTAAGATTAAAATTAAACTTATCAAAATAGGATAATTGTTTATCTTACAAGGCTGCCAAAATTCTTAAAACCTTAACCAACTCATTTAATTATTAATCAAATATAATTTCTTTCAACTTCAATAGGTTATGCTTAACTTATCCAAAGTAGCCATTTCACAAGTCCATGACGCATCATTTAATATGAACTACAAAACGAGTCCAATATCGATATACTTATCATTGCTATATCAAAATCTAATTATTTGTCTTAATTAAAAATGAATTTAATAATATTTCACCTTAGTTCCTCAACTAACCAAAATTATAAAAATATAGCATACAGAATTTTTTTTTATTCTATAAAATTTTTGTGGCGTTACAATAACAAAGATTACGTGACAACCGAGGCCTCGTACCCGACTGTTCTCTTATATATTGTCCGCTTTGGGAGGGCATTTGTCATCTTACCCTTGCGGCTTTCTGTTGCATTCCTTAGGATTCAAACACATGACTTCCCCGTAAGAGACACTTAAGTTGAATTCTGGTACCAATTAGACAATGATATTCCGAAGGCTCTAGTATGCAAGGTGGCGTAGGAGCAGGTCTTTTTCTCTCTCTCCTAATGAATGGTCTAGTTTCTTGCCATTCATACCAACTTAATTTCCCATGCACAAACAACGTAGCTGATTATGAAGCCTTGCTTATTGGATTAAAAACTACCTGCGGCAATGTGCATGCGATCTATCCACTTTAAGAAGGGTGATTCTCAGCTTGTAGTGAGACAAGTCATCGCTGAGTACGAGGCAAAGCAGTACCCATACTAAAAAGAGCCCTAGGCTTGATTCGTCGAGTTTGATGAAANAGGTGGCGTAGGAGCAGGTCTTTTTCTCTCTCTCCTAATGAATGGTCTAGTTTCTTGCCATTCATACCAACTTAATTTCCCATGCACAAACAACGTAGCTGATTATGAAGCCTTGCTTATTGGATTAAAAACTACCTGCGGCAATGTGCATGCGATCTATCCACTTTAAGAAGGGTGATTCTCAGCTTGTAGTGAGACAAGTCATCGCTGAGTACGAGGCAAAGCAGTACCCATACTAAAAAGAGCCCTAGGCTTGATTCGTCGAGTTTGATGAAATTAAGATTGACCATATACCTAGAAGGGACAATGTTACTCGTCTAATTGGTATCGGGATTCAATTTAAGTCTCTTTTAAGGGGAGGTCACGTGTTTAAATCTTGGGGACGCGACAAAAAATCGTGAGGGGTAAGAGGGTAGATGCTCTCTCAATGCAGACAATATGTAAGAAAACGGTCGGACACGAGGCCTGGGTCGTTACAATTGGTACAAAGATTCAACTTAAGTCATTCTTAAGGGGAATGTCAATATTCGAATCCTAGGGACGTAATAGAAATCCGTGAGGGGTAAGATGAGTTTGGACTCTCTCAGAGCGGACAGTACGTAAGTTAACGACTTGTGCATAGAGGCTAAGTCGTTACATATTATGTCCCACATTTATTTTGAATAAAAATTAGATTTTAGTAGATTTTGATAAATGTTGGTGTAATATGAAAGTTGTGGGTCCAGTGAAATGTGTGATTGAAAATAAGTTTGAAGAAATTGGGGTTAAACACGGGCTAAGTTAGAATATTTTATAACAAATTTGAAGATCGGTGAATTTTCATTACTTGTGGAAAATTGTGTTATGCTAGGATCTTGGAAGGCCCTTGACTTCTAGATTAAGCAGGATGGTTGCTGTAATGGTTTTGTCCAACAATGATTTGAAGTTACCGATTTCGTGAACAAAACTTGTAGTCTGACAAGATTGTAGATATCTTGATGGTTTCCTTTTCTTCTTTTATCTCAAGAGTTGAAAATGTGGTGTTTGTTTGGAATTGCAGGATGGTATGTACCTGTATATTGTTTCCCTTTTCACACACTGTCATTCTCTTCTAGTAAAAGTTTCACCCTCAGTCCCTCATTATGAGGATTCTGTGGATGAATAACTGATGTTTCCAAGGACGAGGAGACAATTATTATTACAAAGGGGAGGTCCATGTCTTGGACAATACGTTGAATAAGAAAGGTGTGGTATTCGAGAAATAAGATGTGTGTTTACCTTGAAAGGTCTGCTATGAGCTAGACAGCTAGAACTTAAAATAAATATAGATTGTAACCAATGGTAAAGAACATAGGTGATAGAATCTGGGAAAAGATGTATTGAACAGATTTGAGCTATACATCAGAGGAGCCATTTCATGAATATATTTCAAATTTTGTTTTGTCACATGTTATCACTCATTTCTTCATCATTATACAAGGAGACACTAACTTCCTGACTTCGTGAAAACTCTCTCTCTAGGAATTCTTCT
The DNA here is from genome assembly GCA_903798295.1 of Fraxinus nigra. NCBI lineage: Eukaryota > Viridiplantae > Streptophyta > Magnoliopsida > Lamiales > Oleaceae > Fraxinus > Fraxinus nigra. Next base: position 9,164 of record CAIGRH010029892.1, on the reverse strand, counting down.
CTCGTAATATTTCAAGAGAGTTGGAAACTAGAGTATGGATATACATATACTTCCCTGCTTGGGTTTCTGACTAGGTACGGTGTATGATCACATGGAAACGTATAAATAACTTATTGGAAGTTGGAACACATATAACACTATGCAGATGATTTGGACATAGCTAAGTTGCTGAGATAAAAGATTTTTCATAGCATGGAGCTATTAGATAATGACACATTTGTGGTTGAGAAAATCTTAAAAGTTATACTGGTGGGAAATGCCAAAAAATTTGTCTGAAGAATGACTTTTTGAAAGTGAACAAAACTTTAAACTGATGATAAGTCTTTGTTGTATCTTCATTTATCTTCTCTTTCTTGAGTTGTTAGTCTTTGTTAATGTATTTGTGTATGTTGTGTTTGTGCTTAACAAGTCTCGTGACGTAGAACACAATTGAACAATATAGAACAAAGAACAAGATTGAGAAAGAAACAGGAAGAGACATGAGAAGGAGAAGAAAGGGAGAGAGAGAGAGAAGAAGAGGGAGAGAATAGATAGAAATTAAGGAGAGAAAATAAAGTTTATTTCATATCAAAGTTGTAACCATTACAATACACAATTCTCCTTTATATAGGTTATACTATTCCTATTTGGAGTAGCAAGATACTAAAAAATCAATTAAATCAAACCCTAATTATATTTTCTAAAATAAACATTCAATTTGAAAATAAACAACTAATAAAAGACTAGAAAATCTATTAAATAAAACCTTAATTGGGTTTCCTAAAATAAACAGCTAATTTGGCAACTAGATTACATACCTATTTTTACTAAGATTTTCATTATTTCTCCCTGACCGAGATAACTCAACTCCAACAAGATAAACTGAAACTTCATTTTTTCAATGAGGTTGATCTTTTGTTCTGATCAACTATCGGTAATTAGCGATGTTCGAAATAACTCATACCAAGTGGACGATCTATTTTGATCGACTAAATATTGAGAACAAACTCCTGAAAGTAGCATATGGTGCAATGAATGAAAAATAGCAATTGGATTCACAAAATAAGGAGCACAAGTAGGGCTGTCCGTGGGTCGGTTCAGTTCCAAAATTTTCGGGTATTTAATAAATGGACCCGTCGGGTCCAAATATAATTATGGAACCGTTCAGGTTCGGTTGCAGAAACAAATGATTGCAACAACGATGGCTCGAATTTGTCCTAATAAGGAAAGAATTCTGTTGTATTGAAAAAATACCTTCATTTAAGTGTGATGGTTATATCAGTTAAATATATTAATTTCAAGTGAGTGATCTAAAGATTTTTCTTTTTACATGTTTTCAAAATCACGTCGCAGAAATATGCAACAAGGTATAAAAATTATTGTAATAGCATATGTCTAAATTGTGCGTCAAAAGCAAGCCATAACTTTCTTTATTAAAATAAATTCTACGTTTTATTCTCAGCATGAAAATTAGGAAAAAAGGGCAATAAGTTCAGATCTAAATGAATATGACAGTAGGCAACAACTGAATGTAGATAGGAAAGGTATGCGATCAAACAGTGACTTTAGAAAACAATGTGGCAACCAGGGACGTATCATGCATTGAGGTAACGCCACAACATAGTCAATGTTAAAGTCGTGCAAAGGGATAGGCAAGAATAATTTCGGCACGAAGTCGAAAACATATGGAATGTTTGGCTAGGTGGCAACGACAAAAATAATTCTTCAACTATGTTAGTGTTAAGTGTATTGACTACATGTTTGATCATGAAAGAGGACACAATACACTGCTTAAAACTTTCATATTCTGTGTAAAGGGAGGAAACAACTGCTCTATATTTATCGAAACAAACCCCTAAAGATTTTATAGATTGTGACAAATAAGGTTTGATCTTGATAGTATACTTCTCAAAAAGTCTTTCTATCATATTCATTTCAATAGGAAATACCTCTTTATTTTTCGTTTTCACATTATCTGAAAGGAGGGTAAGCAAGTCCAGAGAGAGATTGTCACTTTCTTTGAATATAAATGCTATAATTATCTTCATGGATGTGAAGACATTCTCAAGATAAGTTTTCCTCAGGGTTAAAAGAAAACGTTGGAAAATGTCAATTATCATTTGTTTGCCATCTAGATCCAACGTGATGATAAAATACCTCACATTAGCTATAATTTCAAGTATTCTAGCTCCCTTAGCATATAATTTGGTAGATTTGTTCATAAGGAACACAAAAGGTGATATCATGCATTATTTCATCACTATATGGGGCATCAGGTGCAGTAATTCGAAATATTTCACTAAGGTAAGAAGCAATTTCTATCTGTATAGAAACACGTGAATGTTTTAATAACTAATCAGAAACAAATGTTGTGATAAGTCGAGAAAGAAATGTGAGCATAAAAATAACAGGTGATTGATCTACTTGTGAAACTAAATCTGCAATTCGTTCAACTAAAAGGTAAGGGTTCATTAAAAGATGGCGACGGCCACACGATTTTTTCCAGTAGTTAACAATTAGTCTCCTAACTTTTGATAGGCATGTCACAACATTATTTTTAGCAAAAAAAATTTGTGGTTTTATTTATAAAGCAAACTGGCAATTAAAAACTAACATAATTTGTGTGATTATGTGTGTGTGCGCGCCCGTGTTTTTTTTTTTTTTGAAAAAAATAAGAAGCAAAGCATTTAAATGAACATTATTGTTCCAGTAGAACAAAATTTGGTACTTGACCAAAAGTCAAACAGGAGTAGCGCAATGCCTAAATTATTGCACAGCATGCACAATCCACCCATGCTAGAATGAGATACTCTATTGTTGGTAAAGGAAGCGATTGAAAAATTGAGGGCACCAGTGTGGCTCCTTAATCAGAATTGAGCAACAACGACAGAGTTGTGCCAACAATTTTTTTTTTTTCGACTTTTTTCTTTAATTTATTTATTTTTTGTATTTTTCTCTTTGAAAACTAAAAACAATAATGAAAGAATTAATCTAATCCGAAATTCTACATAACTGGTGGATAGTCCTGGAGGTAACAAAGAAGGAAAAAAAAGACTTTTTTTTTTTTTTCCTTTTTTGGATGAACTGATGAACAATGTTATTGTTTTTCTGATTTTTTTCTTATTGATTGTTACTGCCCCTTTACTTTTCTTATGTTTGAATCTGGTCTGTTTTCTAAATTTAACGATTGGTTGAACGTGATTATGTGGAGAATGGTAGAGGTCGTTGCTAGGTATTATGTGAATGAATGTTGGTGTGGATTTTTTTAAGATGGCGACACTAAGCTCCCCGTTTGGCCCGCCGTTATTCCACTTTATAATGAGATGAATAGTAGTTTTTTGGGGAATGCGTGGTTAAAAGAGAACGAAAATTTCTTGAGTTTACGTGTAATATTATTTTATTGAAGAATGTGTGGTTGATAAGAAGAGAGAATAATGAATTATAATTTAATGGGGAATAATGGGGTAAACGTGGGCTAAACTTTTGAACTTGAACACCTATCAAAACTTCGCGAATTTGTTTTGGCCAAAGGAATACGACTTGCTCCGATACTAAATTGATGTAGGTTGTAATAGAACAATATATAATAAAGAACAAGATTAAGAAAGAAAGAAGAAGAGATATGAGAAAGAGAAGGGGAGAGAGAGAGAGAGGAAGAGGGAGAGAATAAAGAAAATTTAAAGGGAGAATATCAAGTTTATTTCATATCAAAGTTATAACTATTACAATGCATATAGAATTTTAGCTAGTCTTAATTCAAGTAGTAATATACTAGAAAATATATTAAGCCCCTGTTTGATGGCCTTTAATTCAAAATTATTTTTCCATATACTTATTTTCAACGGTACACTCACACAATAATCCAGAGGGGTTGCTCAATTGGTCAGGCCTTGGATTTGCTCCCCAATGGCCACCAGTTCGAATCCTCTCAGGGCCACTGAGGTGAGTATCCAGTCGTAAACTTCAGGGCTCGTGGGATTAATCGAGGTGCACGTAAGCTGGCCAGGACATCCACGGTTATATAAAAAAAAAAGGTACACACAATAAAATATTCTGTACATAAATTCAAAACTTTTCCCTACTTTTTTAACCACACATTCTCCAAAAATTCACTATTCAAAACATTATTTTTTCCAAACAATAGCCATCAAACAATGGCTAAATCAGACCTTATTTATGTAAACAACTAATAAAATACTAAAAAAATTCTATTAAATAAAGCACCAATTATGTTTCCTACAATAAGTATCTAATTTGAAAACTAAATTAAATAGGCTCTATTAAGATTTTCATCATCCCCATTGTTTTTGAGAAACCGTATTATGCAATATTTAAATCAACGGTACTTCTTCTAGACATTGCTATTCATGTTACTAGTGAAATTTGACTAGTACAAGTTTCAAATAGATCTATAGGGTAACTCTGCTTGCTGCATGCACTTCTTAAACTTTAGTTAAAGCTGTAGGGGTTATTTCAATCTTTGATTTGAGTCGGGACTTGCTCTTACTAGGCCGTGCTGTCTAGGACTGGGCCATATTATCCATAATGTGGGATTATATAGTATATTGATGAATTTTTGGTGTTTTCCATATAGGAGTTTACCTCTTACATTTATTTGTTTCAAAAAGTTGTGAGAAGGTGGAAGTGATTGATTCAATAAATTTGCCGCTCGAGATGCTGAACTTTATAACGCTCATACCTGCTGCTGGGCTCATTTTACTTGCCAATGTGATCTGTTTTAAGTCCCCTAGAATTGCTGAAGTGAGAAATGGCCATATGTTATTACAATTTCATAATTATTTCTAGGACTAAAAGTGAAAGTTGTTTGTAGCTTGCACTAGGGGACCTAGTTTCCTTAAATGCAGTAAGGTTAAATATGCTTATAACCTTGCTAGTTATTTCTAGTTAACTTGTAAGCAATTTCTCATCATTATTCCGTCTTGGAGTTTTTATGGTCAATTTGTGTCAAGAAAATGCCTATATTTAGCTCAAGTCTTTATCTTCTGTTCACAGAGGGATTTAACTTCCACAGGTAGCATTCATAAGATGTACAATAATATAACATAGAAAATGTTGTGTTGAATCCTTTACTATAATCATGTTATCCCCTATAATCAACTATGTTGAAACTTGTATCACTCACTATTCAGTTAGAATAAAAAGAATAGGGAATAGAACACGCCTGAAGGTTCCATTGTTTCTTGCTATACGTTGGTTGCTAAGATCGTCATATATTGCTTTTGAACCAAATTTTGAGTCGGTGAAAATTGAGAATGCACTTGGTTGAAATTCAACTTTGTGAGGCTTTCTTATTTAAGGCTTCTTTACATTGGCCCACTGAACTGTGCTTCAATTTGAATCTTATCCGTGACCTCATATCTAACTGAGCTTGCACTCCAAGCCAAGCCGTGGGTGAAATTCATGTGTTTGTATCTGCTTTTCGGGGTTTTCCTCAACTCTATTCATTCTGCTTGTTTGCTGATTTCTAGTTAGTGTTTACTCTCTGTTTCTCTATTTTTTATATTTTCTTGATTTACTGATTTTCTTTGAACTATTCATCAGTGCTACAATGGCCATCTTTGATGTTGTACGACTTGTTAGAGCTGACGTCTCCACAATTGCCCTAGGCATTTCAGCATCAACAGCTTCCTTAATCCTTGGTAGTGGCACCAAAGGCAAACGCTATGCAATGCCTAATGCTCGAATTATGATACATCAGCCACTGGGGGGTGCAAGTGGGCAAGCAATAGATGTCGAAATTCAAGCCCGTGAAGTAATGCATAACAAAACAAACGTCACTAGAATTATATCCGATTTCACTGGTCGCTCATTTGAACAAGTCGAAAAAGATATTGATAGGGATCGTTACATGTCCCCTATTGAAGCAGTTGAATACGGCATAATTGATGGGGTTATTGATAGAGATAGCATTATTCCACTTGTGCCTGTTCCTGAGAAGGTCAAGGCCTCTACATTTAATTATGAGGAGATCAGCAAAGACCCTAAGAAGTTTTTGACACCAGAAATTCCTGACGATGAGATATATTAGTTGTGGCTGAACATTGCAGGTATGCTATCTTTGCAGCTTTAGAGTATGTTTGGATGGAGCTTATGAAACTTTTGTATAGGCCCACAACGCGTGAGACCCCACACTTGTGTGGTTTATAAGATAGCATAACGGAGTCCCTACTTCTGGCATCTTATAAGCCACACTTCCACTTTATAAGTTCCATGAGCTCTATCCAAACATGCTCTTATATACATGGAGCTATTGTTTTGAGATATAAATGGCATCTTATATATACATGGAGCTATCACCTTAAGAGATAGCAATAGGCATCTTCCATTTATTTCTAGCTCCATGCTTGTTATGAGGTCCTGCGTGTCGAGTTCTAAAAAATGACCAAGTTCTTGGAGATCAGGTATGCTTTGGTATCAGCATTCATAACCACAGTCAATACATCAATTTTGTCGTTTAAATTTAGTACCACGTAAACAAACCCATAGGCAATGGAAATCGAGTTTTAAGGTTTATTGGTGAAGCAGGTTGGTAAATAAATATTCTTATGCCTTTAGTTTACATTTTATATTCCAACTGAAAAGGACTACAAAGAGATGCATAATTTCATCTTGGTAAGTCCTAGTGGAAACCATGTCAGTATTTTCATTGCTGCTACTGGTTTTTTACCTTATGATTTATTCTTCATGGGTCCTGTGTAATACTTTTCTGCATGAATCCTGTGTAATCAGAAGTCGAAACTATTCAGGCACATTTACAGGCTCTGAAGTTCCAGTTCACAAGGACGCCACTATAATTTTGATAAATTTCAGATAGTCGAGATATTTCACATTCCTCTTGTTCTCATTTACAAACTGGTCATGAAGAAAGCAGAAAAGAAATTCTTGTAAGCAGCATCTCTGCTCGTGTATGCTTGTTTTGTTGGTTAAGATAGGTGCATTAGCAAGCAATGTTGAAATTCGTTGTAATGACATTTAAATGTTGCTTTATGTTAAATTAGTTTAAGGAACCATTTTCAAAACAAATACAAGTGCTTTTATTTGGAGCTTATTAAGGGTTTGTTTGGCAGGGATTTTGCTCCTGCTCCTGTTTTGGGTAAAGGAGTTTTATTAGGAAGTCCCATTGAACTAATTTGCTTTAAAATATCTTCCATCCAGATAAATACATTAGAAATTTTTTTTTGTAGATTTAAAAACAGTTTCTTAGTTTTAAAAATAGATTTGTGTTTTGCCAAAAATTCTGTCAAATGAGAAGACTTGTTGATGTTTCAAGTGCCTATATATAAAGTTATAAGCTAGAATGAAAATTACATGTTTCACAACGTTGATTAGACAACGTTAAACAGTAGCTAGATAGGAAAAATATATATAATAAGGCTGAAATCCCAAGTATTCTAACCCCATTGACAAAAGCATTATTCTTGTTGTACATGGCCACGTGGCCCTGTACGTGCCAAGTTTTTTCTACCCCACAATGCCACCTGTTCCCTTGGCACGTACAGGGCCGTGTGGCCTTGTACGTGTAGCATCTCATGATTGGATTATTTCATATTTTTTACATCATTTGTTTTCTCAAAGATTATGTCAAAACGAGAGGAAGGAAAAGTGAATCAAAGAAGTCTTAACGTCTTTCGAATATTAGTATGTAAATTGAAAATTTTGATGGCACTGCATGAAAGCTGTAATTTTGACTTATATACTGTTACGTTTAGTAGAAAGAATTTGATAGCACTGAATAGATTAATGAAGAAAATCATGTTCAAACGAGTATTATGTACAAAGACATACTATGATCAAGACTTGATTAGTTGGTGAATAGAGTTTCCCCTCCAATTTTACCATTTAGAATGAGAATTGAAAATGATTTTTTTTTTTTAAAATCATTTTTGAAGAGAACAAAATTAAAGAGAAAATACAAAAATAGTGTCACTCATTAATTTTTAAATTTGTGACATTATTTTATACACATTTTTTCTTCCTTGAGAATCCCCTTCTATAAGCTACCTTGGCGTGATTGCGTTCTTTTTCAATCCACTCAGAGCAATTCGAGACTTTCTAAGTTGTTATTGAGTACGGGACTCGAAGGAAAAGAGCAACAAAAGGGAACATGAGCTGCACGAGAAAAGGACAAATTGGTGTGGGAAAAGAAAATGATACAAATAAATATTTTTAATAAATTCAATTAAAGATTTTTATAAAGACCACTTGACGAAAAAACTTTAATGACATGTAAATAAGTAATGTTATTCATAGTTAACGATTACATTAGTCGTCTTATGTGGTATTTTGTTGTTTAAGGTGACAAATTATAAGAAATTAATGTTTTAAATAACAAAATGTCACGTATGATAATTATTGTAGTCGCTTATTATGAAGAGAAAAATTCAAAAGTCGGGTGTTAACTTTGACACAATTCAATTTTCAGGTGTCAAGTTTCAAAATGTAAAACTTAGGTATTTATTTATTAATTAAAAATATTTTTATTAATTAATTATTAAATATTTAATTCTAATATAATATAATCAACTCACCTAACCTCCACCACCCCTACCATCCCAGGGGCTATTCTGGCGACCGTTCCGAAGCATTCACAAAAACCCCCCATCAAGATTTTCGTCGGTAGCCGAAAATTCACGATTCCAAAGCAACTATACAACAATAATTAAAGTTAATTCATTGTGACATATCATATGATGTAGCCACAGAAGATGAAGAAGAAGCAGAGGAAGGAGACAAGCACGACAGACTCTACGACGGAGATAACATACCAGATGATGGTGTCGACGATGTAGAAGCTGGAGAAATCTAGATTCGAAAATCGCAAAAAGACGCCAAACGCCGTGACTCAAGGCTGGTGGTGAAGCTATTGAGGTTGAAGATATTGCTCCAAGTAGGCGTCAAATACGAGGCGAAGAGCCTAAGCCAAAAAACACTGTCGGGAGGGAGACGCCGTCGTCGATCCACCGAAAAGCGACACCGTTGGCAGATACAAAATAGGATAGAAACAAGTAGCTACATGAGAGGACATGGAGGAGAGTGGAGTTGTCGGACGGCGACGACGATGGCAGGTTGGTAGAGAGAGTTAGAAGAGAGAAGAGGGAGAGAGTGAGGAGAGTTGAAATTGGGTTTAGGGTTTGGGATATGCGTGTAAGCGGTCCGATTTTTGC